>JAUCBJ010001205.1:0-46540 GCA_032718475.1 Nemertoderma westbladi
TACATCGACGACTTACAGCTAATGCTTCAGCGAAAGAAATGTACCAAACTCAGCTGAAGAAATTTATAACAAAGGGATACGCGGAGCGAGTACCGGAAGGAACACCAGTGACTGAGAGAACGTATTACTTAACACATCATTACGTTCCCAAACCCGGTAAACCCCACGAAGTACGAGTCGTATTCGATGGCTCCGCCCTATATATGGGCCAATCCCTCAATTCCGAGTTGTTACCAGGACCCAACTTACTCCAATCTTTGTTGGGAATACTTTTAAGATTAAGACAATATTCCATCGCGTTCGCCTCAGACATAGAGGGAATGTTCTTACAAGTCAAGGCGCTGGATCGAGATAGAGACAGTCTGAGATTTCTGTGGTGGCCTGAAGGAGACCTCAATCAGAAACCGGTAGAGTATTGGATGACCATCCAGGCTTTTGGAATCATATCAAGCCCTTCCAACGCCTGCTCCGTGGTGCAAACCACTGCGAATGACAACCGAGACTCCTTCTCCAAAGAAGTGATAGACAACATAAAACGCAATATATACATGGACGACAATTTAAGGTCCCTTCCATCAGTAGAAGAAGCCATAGCTGTCGCGAAAGGAACGGTAGAGTGTTTGAAAAGAGGTGGATTTCGACTGACGAAATTCACCAGCAACTCCCGTGAGTTTCTGGAAGCGATACCGGTAGAAGACCGCGGAGCGAAAGACCTAGACTTAATAAAGGACGATCTTCCTGAAACCAAGACGCTTGGCTTGAAGTGGGACACTGAAAGAGACATCCTGTTTTTTCAGCTCAAACAGCGAGATAATCCAGTTCGGACCAAACGGATTTGTTTAAGTATCCTGAGCACTTATTTCGACCCATTGGGATTTATTAGCCCAGTTATATTGATTGCTCGGAGTTTAGTACAACAAATGTGGCTTGAAAACCACTCATGGGACGATCCGCTTAAGGGAAAATTGTTAAAGAAATGGATGAAATGGGAAGATTCTCTACCTGCCATCGAGAACTTTATAATTTCCCGTACCTATTTTGGCCATGTTCTTCCTACGTATTCCTATCAACTCCATGTGTTTGGAGACGCCAGCGACATGGGAATAGGTATAGTAGCATATCTGCGAGTCGAAACCCCGGATGGAATCAAAGTCGCCTTGGTTACCTCTAAGGCATTGATTAACAACAAGTTAAAGGTTCCTCGAGCGGAGTTAAAGGCGGCTTTATACGCTACAGCCATCGGCCGGAACGTAATGGAACAAATCGACTACCCACTGGAGAAAACGGTTTATTGGACCGACGCTTTACTCGTGTTGGAGTATCTAACCAACGAAGTCTGTCAGTTCAGCGTTTTTGTTACTAACAGGGTAGCTATTATTCTTAGTCGTACAAAGATAGATCAATGGAGACATTGCCCTGGTACGATTAATCCAGCCGATATCGCCTCCAGGGGAGCAACTCCACAGGAACTGATAGATACTCCAGATTGGTTGGGTGGACCCGACTTCCTGAGCAAGGAAGAGGATGAATGGCCTCCTCACCTTACTACGGCAGAGATTAGACAAGCCAAGGGAGCGGAGACAGTCAAACCTAAAACCCGGGCGAGTAAATCGAAGTTATTTAAACCGACTATCGATCTATCTGTATTACATACTTCCGGGAATGATGCTTCGGATCCACAATCCCTCAACACAAATAAGTCTGTTATGGAAATTAGAGATAAAGATTGGAAATCTGGAATACCAGACGTCTCGCAAGGAATCTCACCCATGCTGCAGAGAGCAATGCATCATTACAGTTCCTGGAATCGGCTCTGTAAAGCCGTCACATATTTAAGACGATGTTTTCATCATCACTACTCCAGGACGAAGACCACTAGTGATACCGCTCCATTGACATCTGCACAAGTTCATGTTATTAAAAATTTACCCAAATATAAGACATCTGACCGTTTTCTAAAGGAGAAAATTAGTCACCAGGAGCATGAAGAAACCAATAGGCAGATACTGATACTCCTGCAATGCTATGAGGATTCCGAAAAGTATTTCCTATTGTTGAGAAATCCGCAGATGCGCTTAAGGGATCGATTCTCGAGCACAATGATAGATGGGTTAATACGTGTTGGAGGAAGACTCACCAACGCGCCCTTATCCTTTGACACCAAATTCCCCATACTTATTAGAAATCTTGAAGTACAAATCAAGATGATTGTAGATGTTTACAGTAAACTTTATCATGCTGGTAGAGAACGAGTTCTTAGCGAAATTCGAACTCGCTATTATTTTGATAAACCCCGTAGAGCTCTGAACCAAGTTCTTAGGAACTGCATACCCTACAGAAAAGCATTCAGTAGGCCTTTAACACAGCGAGAGGCAGAATTACCTAGGGAACGAGTAAGCTTCTATGAACCACCTTTTACTAATACTGGTGTAGATTTATTTGGCCCTATTGAAGTATATCGTGCTAGGACTATAGTCAAGAGATGGTGCGTCATCTTCGTGTGCATGACTTGTAGAGCCATCCATCTCGATATGGTGAACGATCTATCTACCAACAGCTTCGTCTTAAGTTTACGACGACAGATCGCTCGCTTCAGGACGAGTAATACCATGAGATCGGATAAGGGAACGAACTTCATTGGTGCCAACAACGAAATACAGGCTTACGTGAAGGACTGGAACCAAAGACAGGTGGACGACCAGCTAAGGATAACAGCGTCTAGCTGGACCTTCAATGCCGCCGACGCCCCTTGGTGGGGAGGAAGTTGGGAGAGATTGATTCGAAGTGTCAAAACCGCATTTCACTTTATAGTGCCATGCCGCGCGTATCTCACCGACGAACTTTTGCGGACGTTAATGGAGGAAATAGCTGCCTACCTCAACGAGAGACCGCTTATGCCAGTCTCATCGAGTCCCGATTCCCTGGAAGCGCTAACACCTGCGCACTTCCTACTGAAGAAACCTGTAGCCATGCTCCCACGATCGGAGATTGCCGACGGAGACGAATACTGCCGTCGAACTTGGCAACTTATGCAGTTGCTATCCCGTCGTTTCGCTGACCATTTCGAGAAACATTATCTGCCCACGCTACAACTTCGAACTAAGTGGTTTGCGCAGCAAGAAAACGTCAGCGCCGGAGATATGGTGCTTATTGTAGATCCAGACCTACCACGTAAACGGTGGCAGACAGGTCGTATCATCGAGACCCACATCTCAGAGGATGGTTTAGTACGCTCGGTAGAACTCATCGTCATGCGGCGTAACTTCAAGAAGCCAGGCATAATCTTTGAGACGCAACAACTCAATCGCCCAGTTGGTCGTTTATGTTTACTGGAAAGAGACAGAGAACTCTCCGGGAACTATGGAAGGCAAGACACTCTTCCCACGACCACCTCCCTAATTCCTCAAACATCTAGGGACTCCCCCACGTGATACGTCTGGAGTGGGTGTATGACTATATTATTTTATCTATTTTGTTATATTTTTATATGCGAACTTTATTATGTACTTTATTATAATCGTTTTTATTCAATTTTATTTAGTAGAATGTTATTTTAGTGATTATTTAGTAGATTAGTGCAATATATTAGTGTTTATTACGTACGTAATTACTTATAATATATATTTAGTGCGACGGCGAAAAAATAATTATTTTTCTCTTTCCTTACTGTCCGTATCATATTATAAATACGTGACTACAGTAAGATGAAATGTCCGTACTTCTTAAAGTACAATAAAGCCACTACTATATTCAAGTATTATTGGTAGGCAGAGTATTAGGAATGCAAAGTTCAGATCCTCGTGTCTCGGCTAAGCCAAGCTCTGGGTAGACCTTGGAAACGACTTGCCTCTTCACACTGACATTGCTTCGTGCGATATTGCTCTTCTACCTTATATTAAATAATACATATAGTAGCGTGATGTCCCTCTAACAGTAGCGTAAAACGCAAATAAATCTGTTAAACCTTTTGACCATCTGTAATTCTAGTCGATTAAGATATCGCGGCACCCACCGATATACTTGAAAGACAAATTCTAGAATCAGTGGTTAACGTCCCCAGACAAGTTCTGGAATAAATCGGTGCCCATCTTAAATATTAATTTAATATTTATTAAAATCTGTAAAATTCAGATCCGTTAACAATTCTAGTCGATTAAGATATCGTAGCACTTACCGATACTCTTAAAAGACAAATTTCATAGAATTAAGGATCCTATGTCCCCAGACCTGCTCTGGAATCAAATTGTGTCAATTTTAACATCAAATAATAAAATTCACGGGAATAAATTTAAATTCATATTTTTAAATGAATTTCATAAATTGTCATTTTGTACAATTTATAACATTCCCAAAATTCCATTAATTAATAGATCATGGGAGCGGAGATTCATCCTATTAAGTGTATTAGAGTGCGAGAATCTCCAACATATAGTCAATAGCCGATAAAATTAATAAAATCATGCATAAAGAGGATATTGACAATTAAAGAATTATTATTAAATAGCATCCCAGATCTGTATGCATGAGAATTACCCTAATTCTACCGCTAGCATTCCATAATGTCACCATAGCAACACCCACGCTAGAATTAGAAGCAAGTTAAAAGAACAATAGAAAGCTTGTCCCATTGCATAGCATAAGAGAATATAGCACACTGCTAGTATCCAAGGATACACAGTAATAACGTGACATTCTGGAAGGCACTGACTAACGGACAAATGGCCTGTATGTGTGCAGTTGGTGACAGTTGTGTGGAATTTGTGCGTTTGTAGGTGAATGTTACTGCTAAGGTGTGTTTACAGTAGCTAGTCGCAATTGTGAAAGTAACCCAACTCTCCTATAGAAAGAACCTAAAGTGGATTCAAGCCTTTGGGACGGACAGTGGAGTGACTTGTGCCGGTTATCGTTGTCGTGATGTTGCTACATGTTGGCGTAAACACCGCGACGACGGTACATCGGCGCTGAGAATCCCACTGTCCGGGGGCAAAGAGAGGTAGGTAGCGTCGTCCGCTCGCCTAAACATAAACTCATTTCGATATTAATAAACTCAGATAGCAGATATGACGGAGTTGATAGAAGATGATCTTGGTATCAGGGAGCGATATACTCTACCTTTACAAGCATTTGTGGATAGCTTGATACGCGGTGGAACCGATCCAACCATTACGGAGGACGATGGTCGTTATATCGAACCGCCGATGTCCCAAGAGCAACTTACGCGTGAATTGGACTATCGAAAATTCACCGCTCGCTATACGCATCGTAATAATACGTATATGGACCTCCTAACTACCGGCCATCCTATCGATTTACATGATAAGGACGATGTAGACACCGAAAGGGAAATGGTTCTATTTAAATATCATACCCAGCGGCGTCGTAACGATAAACCGAGAATAGATCACGAAAATTCTATTCGTAACAGACTGGGAAGACGAACCAATATGCCTAGAATCTGAGGAGATTCAGCCTATCGCGCTCGGAACAGCGACAACGATTACATCCTAGAATGGTATCAAGGTCCACAGTGTCTCACTGCGTACGATTATCGCCATGCCAACTATGTTTCTCGGCAACGTTGTCGGTTATGCGCATCGAGAGACCACGATACGCCCATGGACACCAACGTCCGCTGTTCCTATTTCCAAGAACAACCGACTATGGAAATTTATTGCGCATATTGTAGACTCAATAACTTGCATATCTTTGCGGTTTGCCCTCAATTTATGACTCAATGTCACCATTGTCAACTAAAGGGACATGCTAGTTTCGACTGTCCTTTTAATCACGATTTGGAAAGCGTAGATGAAATGATCACACTACGTTACATCAGAGCTTGGGAAGCGAACGCTGATTTACATTGTGATTCGCGCCATCGCTATTATCCCGGACGCACTTACGAAAGAGTTTATGCGTTCCATCCTTATCTATTCGCTTCGGTTGAACAGAAATCACGCATATCAAGTTACGAGCTACTGAAGCGCGTTGGAGAATGTATTTCAACCAAATTCGTACGCAAATTTCTCAGGAGTGTTAATCCTAGCGACCTTCATTCCTATAACTTAATCAATTATATCCGTCAGGATCCGGACTATGGAGACTTGTTTGTTAACTCACACCCCGAGTTACAGGAAGTATATCGACGGCCTTACGAATACCGAGCCCGCGAACGCGAGTTGGAAAGGACCATTAAACCCCGGAGGTTTCTAACTGCCTATTGTCCACCCACGGCCCTCGTTCAGACCACTCGTAAAGGACCCGTAAGAGCGGCTGTCTTGAAACGAGCTCTCAAAGCCGTTAGACCCCTCTCCCCAGACGTTGATGTCAATCAACCCGGTACTTCGACTGGCGGATACACCGACCATAATCCTACACCCTCTGATGCAATCATATTGCACCCTTCACCCAGGAGTTATAGCCCTCCTTGTAAAGTGGCTCGCCCCAAAGAGAAAAGGACTCTGGCTAGCTTTAAGAAACTGCGTAAACGCCGTCCGCGCAAGAAAGACTAACTGTTTAGAGTATTTACGTATATTAGAAACTGTGATTTTGTATATTTTATAGACTCAAATCCCATTTTCTGGGAGCGGTGTAAAAGCTTCTGTGGGATATAACTGGCCCTTTTGCTTCGCAATCCAGTTTCCCCCCTAGGCGCTGGAATACTCTAAAAGGCTCTATAACTATATATATATTCCCCTCGCCCGCAAGGTACCGTTATAGGTCTTTTAACGGACATAAAAGTCATTCTGCTATATACGTGTTTTGGCGGACATGGTAAGGCAAAAAACCTGCAATGCACCAAATACCTTTCACAGCTTAGCCGTGATGATTCATATTACGACATCTAACAGCTGGTTGCTGACATGGAAACAGCCATTGGACGCATGGTTCTTTGTTTGGCTTGAGCCAATCAGAGCGATTTTTTCTGTCGACGTGTAGATATTCGGTCGATCATACTGGGAGTGTTCAGTCTTACTGTTTTTTGGATACTGTTGTGTTGTAGCTATCTAGGCCAGGAACACCGGCACTAGAGTCAACTCGTTTTCATACTTTAGAAGAAACATTAGTAGGCTTAAATTATAGAGCGTATAACTGTTATCAGTGCATATCACGGTTCATAACAATCGGTGCAACTCCGTTCAGTCTTGCATTATCGGTTCAACATACATTGTTATACTGCTGTTTACTGTTGTGTTTTGGTTGAATATTATTTGGAGAACATCTATAAAGAACCCAAATTTCCCAATTTTCTTGATACACTACAGGTTAGAGAGACGGGTTATATACAGCGATTGCGACTTATATTATTGTGGTTTGTAGTGAATTTAATGCTATTTGATAAGCACTACATGAATCCGTTGCTGTTTTCTTTATATATGATAAAATTCATTGACGGTCGGCAAATTAGTGAGCAGTATTGTGTGTTACCGGTAGTGTGCCTGATTGTGACTGATAACTAAGCATTTCCTAAAGAATGCGCCTCATACGTGAATCTTAAGCCTTACCGACTTACCGTTGTGATTAGTATAAGTCATATCTCTGTTTACCTAGATAGAGCGCCACGTCCTAAAGGAACTGTTAATATTTCCCGAAAGTGAATAATATTAGTCAGAAATTATTTACTAACGATCAATCGAATAATACAATACAGTAAGCTTACACTGCAATAATAATCTAAGCCCTCAGAATCCAGCCCCCCGGGTATATCCAGCGGGTGAATGGACGCGCACTAGGCTGGCTTCTGCTAATGTTGTGTTTATTGGTATTAAATATTTGTCATCTTCTAAAGTCTATTTATAAACCAAAAGACATATAAATTTTGGCAGGTTAAACTGCTAAAGGTCTTCAAAAGCGCGTACAAAAACCTAGATTTATCAAGAATGAGGCAGAAAACAATGGCTCAATCAATTTTGCATATCGGATTGAACATCGGTTCAATCCGAGCGGGAGTTTTAAATTGCAGAATTTATACCAATTCAGCCAGTAATGGAGTTGTTTTAACTGTACCGGTGACTTTGAACGATTCCGACTAAACTTGTGAGCTCGCCAGAATCTCCTGGTGTGCTTTTAATGCGAAAAATTATCGGATAGACAGAATCATGACAGGCACATGGAGTAAAAAGGACGACGGAGTCCTATAAACTCGCTGCAGAGGTACAGTCCATGTGCAATATGTGTAAATAATTATGATAAATATGTGAAAAATGTGTAAGAGGTGAAAATATGTAAGCGGTGAAAAATATGTAAGGCTATGTAAGCATGGTATTGTATGTAATATAAACATAGAACATGATGCAATAACCGTCATTCTTGATTTTCTTTTAAAATAGTTTTGCCATTTTTGTTACCAATTAATTTATTAATTGGTAACAACTAGTTTGTGTAGTTTGTGTTACTTTGGTTTAGTGCTTCTATCTGTAGTGATGAATTCCGCGTTAGACATGTGCGCGGGGCGATAGCGCTGCAGAGGTACAGTCCATGTGCAATATGTGTAAATAATTATGATAGGTGAAAAATATGTAAGAGGTGAAAAATATGTAAGCGGTGAAAAATATGTAAGGCTATGTAAGCATGGTATTGTATGTAATATAAACATAGAACATGATGCAATAATCGTCATTCTTGATTTTCTTTGAAAATAGTTTTGCCATTTTTGTTACCAATTAATTTATTAATTGGTAACAATTAGTTTGTGTAGTTTGTGTTACTTTGGTTTAGTGCTTCTATCTGTAGTGATGAATTCCGCGTTAGACATGTGCGCGGGGCGATAGCCATGTAAGTCCAGTTGGGCCTTAGGGTAGGTGTGTAGTTAGTGCACCCATCCGTTGTCGACGTTTGAACGCTAATAAGTCTGTCAATCTTTGATGAAATGGAACCAAACTTGATACATGTATTCTATAACAATTAGTGACAAAATATACAACTGGCTGTTTCTGGAAAGCTCCGAGTTGGAAAAAAAACTTAATATATAAATTTAATAGTGATTCCAGAAGAATATAGTGTGTATCTCGCGCTGTAATAGAAAACAATTCTACGAGGAGTTTCAGAAGATTTAGTCAAATTCATCCTGTTTCGAATTCTTTTGAATACCTGTGTTTATTCGATAATTTCATCAGGATAATTGTAAGGCAGAGGTTGAACATCTACGTCAAGTTAATTTAATACCAGAATTAAAAATCGCAACACATAAGTCGTTGAACAATTTAATAAAGAAATTAATAGTTTTCCATATTTTCTAAACAAAATGGAACCGTCTACTCATGTATTCTGCCTGAGACGCATTCTGGATCATCGTTATAGAAAACTTAACACCAACCTTAGGAGGCATCAAGAAGCTTGAGCTAAAAAAACAATTGAAACTTTATGAATTCGGCTGACTGTCTATGGAGAAAATGTTATTAGTATATTTCAGTATTTTTAGAATGTGACATTCACTCTAGTGTGATTAATAAAAATTGTGATTGCTTATTGAAGTGAAATTAATTATTATTTATCTATTAATCATAATAAATAATAAAAATACAATAATACAACAAACAAAATAATAAATTATTTATATCTATTTATCTATTAATTATTAAATTATATCTGAGATAGACGGTTTTTGCATACAAATGTCTATGAAAACATAAAAACAATTTTATGACTATTATATAACTTTACCTAGTAAGTGACATCAGTTACAGGATTTCCACCAATCAGGAATCAAATGACAGGCCGGGTATGTATTTTGCGTTTTTCTCGAAACTATGTAAAAATGAGTTAGACGGTTTTGGCATTTAAGGGCCGTACTGTACTAATACTAATAGCAAATCGCAATGATGGCAAAATCATGGTACGTACCGGTACTAAAATGTAGAACGATCTATAACGGGCTATAACTTCCTGTAACAGGCTATAACCACCTATAACGAGCTATAATCTGAAAATTTACTATAAAAAAACATATTTTAGAATGGAATTATTTTCCTAGTCAGTAATTTAATTACGCAATTTGGTTTTTTAGTCCATAATGCTTTTCATGCTAATTTTTAACCTGCGGTATTTTTCAGACCACAGTGTTAATCCAAAAGTTAAACACACCCAAGGGGCGTTTTTTAATGTAAATTTTCATATTATAGCTCGTTATAGGTGGTTATATCTTGTTTATAGAAAGTTATAGCCCGTTATAGATCGTTATAGCCCGTTATAGATCTTTCTACCTTTTAGCAGTTTAGTACGTACCCAAAATCATACATAAAGAATACGGCAAAGATTGAGTACGGTATTGAAGCAATCTGTGCAGTGTGCACTGCGGTACCGGTACCATACCGGCAACGGCATTATCACTGATAATAAAGTACTTTCAAATTCGGTGCAAGAGACTATTCCGGCTGACCGGTCCGGTAGCGGAACGGTACACTGCACAGTCAAGGAGTACTACACCATGTCCTGGAATAGTGTCGTTATTCAGGCACCTGGACCGGACGCATATTTCCAATTGGGGTGTCGTTTCAGACTATGGAAGTATTTCTGGGCTTCTAATTGGCTGTTTCTTCAATAAGCTCACCTCATTGGCTAACACTCTCCCATAGCCAAAAGGTGTGTCGGTTCAGCCTAATTGCCAGAAGGGGTGTCGCTTGGGGGAAATCACTTTTATTAGGCCTACTTCTAAATTCTACTTAAGCCTGCCTACTCCTTCTGTATTAAACAGGTAAATCACAATTATATTGTCATATTCACTAATGTCTGGTGTTATTTGTTACCACACCATTTGGATTGGGTTTAGTTAATTAACAAATACTACTGCCATATATAATTATATTATATATTAATTCACAATAATATTTGCGTGAGCCACGTACCGTATTAGCCGAAGCATTTCTAACCTGGGATACCTGTATACGGACTATAGTCAATAAAGGGACATACTTTGTCATTAGTTTTTGTCGCCTTTAACTTAATAACTAATGAGTTTGATTTAAATCTTTAAAGTTTGTAATATTTAGACATTAAATACGATCAAAATATGGGATTTTAACCACCGCTAGCGGGTGAAATGTCTAAACATCAAACAACCTCGATTTCTTACAGTACAGTAGTTGTCAGTCGGTTCAAAACCTTGGTAATATAAAAGTGCCACAGGCACATGGCCAGAACCTACTCTTTGGCGCAAGCCGCAAATGACGATTATTCTCAATTTTCGCGATGGCCAACTTTTAGTTCTCTTACTGCATTAATATTTTGCTCATAAGAACCGCAATGACCGATTTAGTGGGGGTAGACACCATCAAAACAAACGTAGAGCGAATAGTTCTTGAGATATCGCAGAAAATGTGAAGTCCGGCACAAGTCTACATTACCGCCTTGATGCAATATGGACAAATACACAAAAATGATACTTTGAATTATCTCAAGGAACCAACAATAGACACATCACAGAAATGATCGATGTAGTGGGTGTAGACACCTTCAAAATAAGAGTAGAGTCATTAGTTCTTGAATTATTTTACAAAATGTCAAGACTATGTGCATAAATTGATACTTGGTATTGAGTTGACCATTCCACACATTTTGTACAAAAACACTAATCAACTAATCAACTAGTCAACTAATCACTACTCTTTCATTTTGAAGGTGTCTGTATACACTAAATCAATCCGTTGCAGTGATGTGCATATTTTTTATGCCTTAAGATAATTAGAAGTTAAATTTTTAGTGTATTTGTCTATAAATCATCGATGTTCGCGGTATTTCAACTTTTCATAACGCGAGTTGAATATTTTTTGTATTTATTTAAAATGATTATTCCGATATCACTACTGGGTGCGGGACCATGGGTTTTGGGCACACTCAATGAACTGGGGGCGATTTATGGGCGAACATTGGGGCGACTTACAGGGTATGGGACTCATTTCATGTTTATAAGGGCCAGGGGTGGGAGGCAAAATTAAGCAGTATTCAGGTTTGCCTGAGTACTATTAGGCCTAGCCAACTTCCTGCTGCCTGTAGAGGTGGATTTGGTAACTCGTTAGGTCTAAAGGACAAGGACTGCCCTTAGCAGTCCCTGGCCAACAGCAGTTATTACGAGCCTGAAAAGGACATCGGAAAGTCTGCTGCTTGTGTCAGGGATTTGCGATGGGAAACGACAGCCCCCTTAGCCAAGCCGTACTGGTTCTCGATGACTGATCCCTTCGGGGTTCGCGAGGGGTGGGACGGACACGCGAAAGGGCGGCCGACTAACAGAGGAAGGGTTTGACGAGGACTGCCCTTAGTGGTCTCTGGTCAACAGCAGTTATTACGAGCCTGAAAAGGACATCGGAAAGTCTGCTGCTTGTGCCAGGGATTTGCGATGGGAACCGACGACAGACCCCTTAGCCAAGCCGTACTGGTTCTCGATGATCGTTCCCTTCGGGGTTTGTGAGGGGTGGGACGGACACGCGACGGGGTCGAAAGACAGAGGACTGGACTACCGACTGTTCGGAGCAGTCTCTCGGCCGCCGAAGCGACTACGAGCCTGAATAAGGACTCGGAAAGCCTAGGTGGTTGGGTCTCTGCGATGAACCGACGGACCCCTAGCCAAGCCGTACTGGTTCTCAATGATCGTTCCCTTCGGGGCTCGTGAGGGGTGGGACGGACACGTGAACGGGTCCACCGACACGACATACTCCTAGCCAAGCCATACTGGTTCTCGATGACCGATCCCTTCGGGGTTCGAGAGGGGTGGTACGGATACGCGACAGAGTCTACCGACTGGACCGACCCTTAGACAAGCCGTACTGGTTCTCGATGATCGTTACCTTCGGGGTTCGTGAGGGGTGGGACGGACACGCGACAGGGTCGACCGACACCGACACTACGGCACCAAGACTAGGACCGAGGGAAAATCTGGGGAACATTAGTTAGGTTAAAATTTGAGCGAACAGTGGGTAATAAATAATTTACTGTAGGGATTTATATTGTTGTGTATTATTATTGTGAATAATTTGGTGTATATTGGTTTGGGGAAGCCCAATTTATTCTCAATCAAGGTTCAACTGTAGGGAAGTTACATTAAAGCGTATATCCAACCAATGCAGCTTTTTCTCAACCGCAATCTTGCATTTAAGAACATTCCTTCTCCACAATCAATATCCGGTGACTGGCCGGGATTCCGTGGTCTGTAAAATTCCGCCTCCAGCATCGGCGTTTTCCCCCATGGTGTCGGGAATAACGGCAACAAAATTGAGAATAAAACGCGGCCAACTTCAACTGGTGGAAGTTGGGAATCCTACAATACTCTTCAAACTCTCTCCGTGCTTACCAGCACCCACTACGAGGAAACTCTGGTATTTGAGTTAAGACAAAGTCGTGGTCTAATAAATCAACAAACTCGATCTAACCAACTCGTAGTCGGCAGATCACATATTTGGAGAGTTGTTAACAGGGAATGGAAGTATCGATCACACCCATTGATATAATCCAAGTTGAGCCAGGAATCTGGCACGTCGAGGTTGAAGTACAAGGAACGAACGTCGGACAATTCAGGATTACCGTTCGGGTGGTCCAGGCTGAGTACAACACCTACGAGGAACTATTTTACGACATCGCACATCTAGCTATCAACGAGGCGCTACAATGACAACGAATAACGTATCCGATACCGATGAGATGGACCACCACACAGATTCGGAAGCCGACGAGGTACCGAACGTCAAGAACATGGCCCGTCGAATAGGTGCTCTCAAAGGCGGAGTCACTCGAGCGTATCAACGTATAGAGAAACAACTCAAAGGAGTCGAAACCCCCCTCAACGAGATACAAACTCAGCTTCAGAGTATCCGAAGTATCTTACAACGATATTAGAGAATGATACAGGCCTCCGAGAACTCATCCCTGCCACTGACCAGGTAAATTACCCCAAATTGGAAGAACACGTTGCACGCCTAGACGAATTCCGCAAACAACACTGGAGGACCCTCAGCCTCGTGAGAGGCTACGAGGAACCGCTGTTGGATGTAAACCGCATCACCCTACTGATCGGACTTGATACACCGGAATTACACATACCCACCGGAGACGTCGCCCGATCTATAAAGCAGGATGATGGCTTTTACGCTGAACGAACGATAATGGGATGGACACTCTGCGGCATCAAGGAGGAGACTACTGACACCTATACATACCTTCCAAAATGTCAGATTAAAGAGAGTGCAACATCCGTGGGTTATTGCTCAGCTACCGACATTGATGAGGATTTGTTTCTTGAGACGGAGAAAACCCAGCAAGAAATGACTAAATACTTTAATCTAGAGACCCAAGAGTTCGCTGAAAAGGACGAAAACCCGTCCGAGGAGGATCAATATTGTATGGATGTCCTTGACCAGGCCACGTTCAAAGACGGACACTGGTGTTCACCCATGTTATGGAAGGACCCAAATAAACCAATGGCAAATAACGCCAACATGGCCCTTAGGCGACTTAAGGGGATCCTACGCCGGCTGAATGACCAACCCGAGATAAAGGAGAAATATAATACTGTAATCAAAGGATATCTCGAGGATGGATTAGCAGAAATGGTACCCCGGAATGAACTGCAAGGGGGTAACAGAACATATTATCTTCCAACCCACTATGTGGTAGAAGCCCGGAAGGGTGGTAAAATCCGAGTAGTTAATGATGCCGCCGCTATGTATCAAGGCGAATCCCTGAACAGCCAGCTTTACACGGGGCCCAACATATACAGTACACTCATTGGCGTGTTGATCAGGTTCAGGGAAAACTGGATAGCATTCACCTGCGACATTAAAGTCATGTTTCACCAGGTCCGTACGCTACCAAGAGACTCAGACTGTCTACGTATACTATGGACGGATAAAACATTAACTCAACAGGAGATTAGTCAACTTACAATGAAGGATGTAGACGTGATGCACATGATCGTCAGGATCTTCGGCGCTAAGGACTCGCCGGTAGCATGTAGCGATATGCTGAAGAAAACGGCAACTATGTGCGAAAATGAGTTCCCTCCAACCGTCATAGAAACCATCCGACGATGCTTCTACGTGGACGACGGATGCGCCGGCGCAGATAATGTCGACGAGGCATATCGGCTAGCAATGGGGATGGTAGAATGTTTAAAGAAAGGAGGTTTTCCGCTCGTGAAGTTCAGATCCCATGACAAGAAACTTATGGAAAAGTTTCCGGAGGACATCCGACTGGACAACAACAAAATGTATTCCGAGGATGCGGAACACCGTGTACTCGGTATTGAATGGGATATAGAATCGGACGAATTCATTTTCAAATATAACCCCCTACCCAAACCTATGACGAAAAGGGGATGTTTGTCGATAAAAAGTGCAATATTCGACCCACTAAATTTCATATCTCCGGTAACCTTGGCCGGAATGAATCTGATTAAGGAAATGTGGATAGAAGGACTGGGATAGGATGAAGAACTCCCCCCACACCTCAGTGTCAAATGGAGAAAATGGACGGAACAGCTCGAACACCTACATCTTATGCGGATCCCTCGACCGTTCTTCATCGATAAACTACCCACCGATATCTTCCAGCTCCATACCTTCTCGGATGCTTCGAATACCGGAATCGGCGTAGTCACCTTCTTAAGAAGACTAAGCAACGATGGAAATGGCGATACGAGCTTCTTATTTTCTAAAGCTAAGACAGTATCCGGGGAATTCATAGCAACGATTCCAAGGACTCGGGCAGGCACTATAACGTCGCAACGATCACTCAACCAGCGGCGTCTTTACATCTGTTGATCGAGCGAACTTCATCAATGAGACGGCTCGTCCACCACGTTATAACCCTTCGCAATTTCCTACGGTGGAAAGACAACAAGCCGATAGTTCAACGGAGTATACAAGAACTCCTTATCGCGGAGAAGTGTATTGTTGGATATGTCCAGAGAGAAAGTTTCCCCGATGAGTGGGAACAACTCAGTGCGGGCAAGACCTTGAAACCGGACAGCCCAGTCTACCAACTGAGACCAATGATGGGAGAGAACGGACTGATCCGACTGAATACCCGGATGGCAAACGCCCCGGTTGAATATGAGGTTAAATACCCGGCACTTCTGCCCGGAACATCGACACTAGCCAAGCTATTAATTCAACAGTGTCACGAGGAAAACTATCACGCAGGACAGAACTGGATTATAGCTAATATAAGACAAAGATATTGGATCACCCACATCCAGCCACTGATCCGGAAATGTTGAAACGTTGCTTTACCTGTAGAAGATATCTAGCGCCACCACTCACACAAAAGATGGCAGACTTACCAGCCACACGTCTACAGTCCGATTCCCCACCGTTCTACGTCACTGGAGTGGACTGTTTCGGACCGTTTACGGTCATCGAGCGACGATCCAACATCAAATGCTGGGGAGCCATCTTTACCTGCCTTAGGTCTAGGGCAATCTACCTAGACATTGTGGTGAACCTTACACAACACGCATTCATCAACGCCCTGCGTCGGTTCGTGGCGAACAACGGGACATGTCGTCATATGTACTCCGATAACGGTACAAACTTTGTGGGAGGAGAAGGAGAACTTAGAGAGGCGATCGAGGGATGGTTTACCGAGGACACCGCATCCCAAGTCTGGAGGGACCACCACATACAGTGGCACTTTCAAACACCCTTAGCACCCCACACGAGCGGGGTATGGGAGAAGCTGATCGACCTAGTAAAACGATCCATGCGCATCGCATTAGGATGAGACACCCGGGTAACCCATGACACCCTCCGCACAACATTCTGCGAGATCACGGCTACCTTGAACAACCGACCCATTGTCCCTATCCGCGACGACCCTACAGACCTGGAACCTCTCACTCCTAACCACCTACTGGGAAGACCCAAAACCCATATTCTCCCAGAGATGATGTTTCCGGATCCCGACGATATCGCAAGACATACTAACTGGAAGAAGGCCCAAGCGTTGGCAGCGCATTGGTGGAGAATCTGGGCCCAGGAGTACCTCATAAGCCTCCGGACCAGGAGGAAGTGGAACAACACCTACAGGAATGTCGAAGTTGGCGACATGGTGCTGGTCAAAGAAGACCTCAAAGACCGCGTCCACTGGCCTGTGGCGCGAGTCGTGGCAATACAACCGAGCAAAGACGGACTTGCGAGGACTGTGACGATACGAACGGCAAAGGGCCACTACCAACGCCCTATCCAGAGGCTGTGCCTTCTCGAAGGCAATGATAGCGGTGACTCTACGAGAGGTGATAAGTTCCCTACTCCGGATCCTGCTGCAGACATTGGTGACAATTACAAACCCGTTTAAACCCTTCTCATCCTGTTGACAAACTCTTTTAAACTGTGATTTATCGACAATGAAAATGGACCCCCCTTAAACCAACTGTAACCACGCAATGGTATTTGTGTTTCCTCGTGTGTTATGTGGAGTCCAGCGTCACCCTGCAGATGTTTCGACTGACACAGGGTCGTTTATGTATTGTTTGCCCTGAATTTGGTCATTGGGACCAACGATATTGGATTATTGGAAATGGTAAAGATTTGAAGTGGAATTCATTGTATCCATTGTAGTATGTTATGTTGTTATGTGTGCAGTTCGGGGCGTAGGCGGTGTAACTAGTCCAGCTGTAGATCCTGGATTGCCGCGCAACACCCTATCCCGTTATTCTGGTGGGTCCATGGTGCATCCACATGACTTCGACGATAGAGGTTTTATGTTTCTCAGTCGCGTTATTCTGGTGGGACCGTTGCGTGGATTTTGGGGTGTAGGCGGTGTAACTAGTCCAGCTGTAGATCCCAGAATGTTGCGTAACCCTATCCCACATGACTTCGTCGGCTGAGCTTTATGTTGTTGGGAGTGTTATTCTGGTGGGTCCCTGGTGCATTCCACGTGACTTCACTTCCAGCGTCTTCATTGTCCGTTACGTGTGCAGTTTGGGGCGTAGGCGGTGTAACTAGCCCAGCTGTAGATCCCAGATTGCCGCGTAACACCCCTTCCACAACGAAAATTTCCCAAAGAAGATGATTGAATGTAGTTGGAAATGATGAAAAGGAACAGACAACTCTACTATAAACCGAATGATAACGCGTATGATGATGAAAATGTAATGATGCGCACCCTGGTGCTGCGCTTATAACAAATGATGATAGCCGGGGGGCTATAACCCCAATGATGATGTGGAAATAAATGTGAAATAAATATGATGAAATGTGGAACTAAATGATGAAATGTGTTGAAATAAACGAAATGTGATGAAATAATAATGAGAAAAGAAAAAAGACAAAAAAAAGTATAAAATATAAAAAGAAAAGAATTGGAAAAAAAGAAGAGGACATAAAAAGTCATAAAAACTGGTTGGATATTAATGTATAGCTATAGTAACTGTAAATGCTGAATGTATTAGCAATAAGATGATAGATGCCTATATAGCAATGTTATTTAATAAACTGAATTAAAAATAAACTGAATTATTCTGCAATCACTATAGTTTCAGACTTTCTGGATTTATAATTAACTGATATAATTTTGCAACGGACATAATTGTAAATTTGGACCCAAATCGCCAAATTATCGGCGAATTACGTAATACGATAGATCTACTGGAATATCCACAACCTGGATCCCCTAACTTTGATAAAAACTGGAGCACCCTGATAAACGAGAATGTGCGAGTCGTCAAATTCTGCGGGCGAGAGGGACCGGATTCCCGGAATCTACGAGCCCTCCGGTTGGCCGATGCTAGTACGAGATTGAAAAGAACTCGGAACGCAAAGGCTACCGGAGGGGATGAGTTGTCTTATTGGGAAACGTTTCGGCAAAGCGTCTACAGATCCCGATGTTTAATATATGACAACGAGGGAAACGCGACGCCCACCTCGAAAGCGATGACGTTGGCACGATGTCAAAGTTTCGTCGACGACAAGAGTATGTACCTCGCCCACTGGGGAAACCTGTCGGAGTGTACGGCGACGCTACGAGAGGAACGTATATCGATCATCCAGAATCGCGACGACTACCAGGAAAAGTACGGGGCGAAAGAATACGGTCGATCCTTGGTCGTCGTCCTCGGAACCCTGGACGGTTTGGTATTGGTGTGTCGAATATTTCCGACACCCAGACAGGAAGTGCAGGCAGCCAGAGCGATCTGGTTACTACCTCCGGAAATCCAAAAGATCCTCTTCGACTTCGACTTGGTGATTATTATTTATTATTGCTGGTTGTTGTTCGTCGTTGCTCATTGTTGCTCGTTATTGCTCATTGATGCTCGTTGTGCATTTTAGCACTTACCCCACGGTTACATTGGTTATTTTTCCTCTAGCCAATCGTACGTTAAATCAAATTTCCCGCATTGAGTTTTAATAATCAATGTTACAGTAGTTATTACTAGATAATTAAAAAAATGATGTTGAGCAATTTAAAAATTTCTTGTTTCTTTACTGGTGGAGACCAGGGTTGGTAACTTTACCCAAGAACAATAGAATATCGTATTTTTTATCCCTGATAGCGAACAGAAAAGGCCGAGTGAGTTCGAAAGGAGGTGGTCCCATTGCACGGCACTTCTTCAGCATAACAACAGCCGTAGCAGCAGCAGCTTCTGACCCCTCTTCATTAACTAACACAAAGGTTTTATGTAAAACAGCACCGACAACTAGATCTCTGGCGCCAGTCACTCCAGATAGATCACAAAGCTCTTCCGAAAACAGATGTGGCATCCCCATAGCAGTAAGTGTATCCTTCAAACTGAAAGAATCTTCCAGTTTAAATTTCGGTATACGAACATCTAATTCGATCTTCCTAAACCCTTTGAACACCTCAGCTAACCATTCGCTGTTCAGTTTGGCTTCGATGTCTGAAATTTTGCGATGTGGCAATATAAATACCATAGAGAGATCCTCTCCTTTGTATGGCATTTCCATCGCATAGACTTCTTTGCTACGAAATACAATAAACTTATCCAACATATACATAAACATCGCATCGACTTCTTCTTTGGTTTCTGTAATGAATTTTCCTTGGTAAGTTTTCTTAGGATCGAATTGTGTTACCCAATCTCCTTTGAAATACAAAGCATTTACCAGAACCAATCTGGTCAGAGAATTGAGAACACCCTCATCAATTAGATCCTTTATCCTATCTTTCGTCATGGATTCCACCCAGTTATTGATCTGTATTCGAACATCATTGAAAGATGTCTTAAAGTCGACTTTCTCTAACTCAGACCCGTATTGTTCTTTGGTCAGCGCTAAAAATTCATCTTTAAATGGGAATTCTTCTTGCGCAAACAACTTATTAGCCCCATCGAGAGTGTACGGCTTCTTATCTCTATAAAGATAAGTTTGCAATGAATGAATAGCTTTATGTATGTCATCATCCTTTACGTCCGTGTAATGGAGAACACTTCTCATCTGTTCTTTAGTTTCTCCTCCAGCGCCCCCATAAGTCATGGATAATGCAGTAATTAGACTTACAGGACTGATGAGAATGTTGGAATCAGATCGGCCCTTTACAATTTCCTTGTACAAATCGATGGCAAAGCTGTTGGTTGATAGACTAACGCAATCCATTGCTAGCACAATAAAACTATTAAATCAATATTATATTTTTTATATCAAGATTAATCAAAAGTTATTATAACTGTATTATTTGTACCACACTACATTATCATATGAAACACCATTCAGAATCAATATTGTAATGTATGGCCTGCACCAGCAATCTGATACAATGTCGTCGATTGGGTGATATTAAAACATAAATTAAAAAATTAACATTCTAGTTTAATCATGTATTAAATAACTTATAAACTTTCTGGCTTCAACATAACTACTACTACTACTATGATCGGCATGCTGCATTGCAGCTGCATTTTTAAGAATGCTGTGCCGGCTTGTCGACAAAATTGCGCCGCCACAACTCCCTATCACCCATGACATTTGCTAGATCATCCGCATCTTCAAGGCCAGTCTCCTTTAAGATGCGTCTCAAGAAAGTCATGGGCTGCCCACCATGCTTATTCACTCCATGAGGCTGCCAAAGTACAAGATTATGCACTGGCTGGTCCTCACGGCGAAAGCAATGTCCTGCAAAGCGGAGGCGATTTTGTTCTAGGGTCAAGCTTGGGGGAACCAATGAGACACCTCCAATGTTATATAGTGTCTGGTTGGAGATGTGTGCATTGTACTTGACACAATGTACCCGGCGTAGCATTCTTGTGAATGTGCCATCCAGAGATTTGGTGTCCTCAGCAGTTAGAGCCCAGCATGGACTCCCATAGAGGAGTACTGGAACTACTGCTGCTCTAAATAATCGGACCTTAAGTTTCCGATTAATTCTCGGTGACTTTCAAATCCTGGAAAGCCTATTCAAGGCTGCCCATGCCTTTCCCTTACGTACTCGAAGGTCCTCACCTGACTTCCGGATCCATGATCCCAGGTAACAGAAGTCGTCCACATGCTCAAGCATACCATCCTTTGAGCTTTTGCTCATCCGACCAGAGACTTGCTGAGGACTTTCAAAGTTAACTGTCAAAATTTTAAAAATTTTGGTCTTTCTGGAGTTACATAAAAAAAACCAACACTAGAAGCAGCATGTTCTAATGAGCTGAGGAGCCGTTGGGCTCCCTCTAGTGATTCTGTGAGTATTCCTAAGTCATCAGCAAAGTCTAGATCAGCAGTTAGGTACTTGGCAGGATTTCCTCGACTTCTGGAGCCATTAGGTGGAGTTATCATCACCCCATCATCATTATGATGATCTAAGGACATGCGTAGAACATAGTCAACCACAATTATGAACAAGAATGGTGCAAGTGTGTCTCCCTGGTGGACGCCCCATAACACTTCAAATGGTTCTGTGTCACCGTCAACAGTAAACACAAATGTTGTCGAACCATCGTATACTGATCTGATTGCTGCAATAATTTCATCAGGAATCCCATATAATGAAAGTATGCTGAACATGCGTGAGTGAGAGACTGAATCAAAGGCCTTGAAGAAGTCAACAAAGATAACAGCCAATGCCTGTCTTTCTTTTTTGATAACTCTTCAATTATCCGTCTAAGTGCCAAAATGGGCTCCATGGTCCCACGACCTTTACAGAACCCATTCTGATTTCCACGGAGCAGTCTCTCAATGGAATCCCTGATACGATTTTGCAGCAATCGAGATCAATGAGATTCCCCGAAAAGAACCATAGAGTGTTAGGTTGCCATTCTTGGGAACTGGCACCAACTTATTTGTTTTCATTTCTTGTGGGACTCTTGTTGTTCGGTACATGTCTACTATGATGGGATAGATGAGCTTTAAACACTCAGGTATTTTAAAGACCTCAGGGGGAACACAATCTACTCCACTGGCACGATTGGTCTTAATGCTCTTTGCAGCAGCCTTCATTTCTGCAAAGGAGATATCGCCAATGGGAATATCTGGGAGTACAGACTCAGACACTTTTACTTCTATAAAGTTATCAGGCAATACCCTGTCATTATTGAGGAGCTTTTCAAAGTGGGCCTTCCAACCATTGAGGCGATCGGCTGGTGATTCAGCCTTAACCTTGGTGGTTGGTTGGCTTTTCCGACCAGTAAGCAAGTTGATCGATTTCCATGCCTGGGATGATTGCCTGCTGTCGTCAGCATCATTGATGGCATCAACCTGTTGGTTTATTAGCTCCTGTAGATTAACAGAGTACTGCCTATTCAGGGACCTAGATGCAGCCTTAACTGCATTCTTGGCCGCTGTAGTCTGTTTGAGTCGGGACTCTTTCTGCGCCTTATAAAGGTCATTTCGGCACTTCTGAATTTTGTTGTCAGTCCAGGGGGCCCTTTTCCTGTTTAGAGGGTATACAGGAACTGTATCTGCAGCTGCTAACTTAACTGCTTCTGTGAAGGCAGTATAGCCCTCACAGAGATCTGCCGCCTCAGCGGCAAGAACCTCATACCTGTTGCTCAGCTGTAGTGTGAAGCTGGATCTCACACTTGGCTGTTGCAACAGAGAGGACCAGTCATGCCGCGGCAAGGCAGAATTCGTTGTTTTGCTAGCACGCAGACTAAGTCTTACCTTGGCAACAATAAGGCGGTGATCACTGGAGAAGGGTCGAAGTGTAAATGCATTACAGTCTTGTATAGAGCTCCTGTATTTCCTACGAAACAGAATATGGTCTATCTGGGACTTGTGACCACTGCGTCCACTATGAGTCCATAGCTTTCCAGTTCGCTTCTTGAACTGGGTTCAAGCCGAAAACAATCCATTTCCAGAGATAAAATCCTGAAGATGGACGGAATTTCGGTTAACACTATTGCTATAGACCCAGAGCGATGTAGGTGATTGATGCAGACTTGCATTAAAGTCTCCCAGGAATGTTAAGAATGCATGCTGATCCACTCCATCAGTAGCTGCTTGTAGATTATGGTAGAAATTTTCCACCTCCTCTACAGGGGCAACACTAGTTGGAGAGTAGCACACAATCAGAACCACCTTAGGAAACTTCTTAGCCAGTCTTCCAGAACATGAGAAGTGACAACGGATGATGCGGTTAGAGATTTGGTCTATTTTGTCCAATATTTCTTTCTGGCTTCAACATAAACATACATTATACCTAATAAAATTGAGTGAAGCTTTACAAAAGCATACAAATATTCACTCATTATAACTGGATAGATGTACTGAGATGGGCAAAATCTAAATAATAATACTATAGGGCCAATCCTTTTATGACCAACACATAAAATTAGCAAATTATAGACAGTCACTGGCTCCAAAAATGATACTAAATGTTGTGATCATGATTGCCATGATCACCATCTATTGTCAGACTTGGAAATATTTACAAATACCTACCAGTATGGTGTCCCTGCGAATTTTATTAGTTATGTTAAACAAAAACTGAGTATACAACTTTATTGTTTTATCATGTATATTATATTAAAAGGTTCCTGTTTACTGCTTCTTTACTTATGGAGACCAGGGTTGGTAACTTTACCCAAGAACAATAGAATATCGTTCTTTTTATCCCTGATAACGAACAGAAAAGGTCGAGTGAGTTCGAAAGGAGGTGGTCCCATTGCACAGAACATCATCATAACAGCAGCCGTAGCAGCAGCAGCTTCTGACCCCTCTTCATTAACTAACACAAAGGTTTTATGTAAAACAGCACCGACAACTAGATCTCTGGCACCAGTTACTCCAGATAGATCACAAAGCTCTTCCGAAAACAGATGTGGCATCCCCATAGCAGTAAGTGTATCCTTCAAACTGAAAGAACCTTCCAGTTTAAATTTCGGTATACGAACATCTAATTCGATCTTCCTAAACCCGTTGAACACCTCAGCTAACCATTCGCTGCTCAGTTTTGCTTCGACGTCTGAAATTCCGCGATGTGGCAATATAAATACCATAGAGAGATCCTCTCCTTTGTATGGCATTTCCAACGCATAAACTTCTTTGCTACGAAATACATTAAACTTATCCTTCATATACATAAACATCGCATCGACTTCTTCTTTGGTTTCTGTAATGAATTTTCCTTGGTAAGTTTTCTTAGGATCGAATTGTGTTACCCAATCTCCTTTGAAGTACAAAGCATTTACCAGAACCAATCTGGTCAGACGATTTAGAACCCCCTCACCAATTAGATCCTTTATCCTGTCTTTTGTCATGGATTCCACCCAGTTATTGATATTTATTCGAACCTCATTGAAAGATGTCTTAAAGTTGACTTTCTCTAACTCAGACCCGTATTGTTCTTTGGTCAGCGCTAAAAATTCATCTTTAAATGGGAATTCTTCTTGCGCAAACAACTTATTAGCCCCATCGAGAGTGTACGGCTTCTTATCTCTATAAAGATAAGTTTGCAATGAATGAATAGCTTTATGTATGTCATCATCCTTTAGGTCCGTGTAATGGAGAACACTTCTCATCTGTTCTTTAGTTTCTCCTCCAGCGCCCCCATAAGTCATGGATAATGCAGTAATTAGACTCACAGGACTGATGAGAATGTTGGAATCAGATCGGCCCTTTACAATTTCCTTGTACAAATCGATGGCAAAGCTGTTGGTTGATAGACTAACGCAATCCATTGCTAGCACAATAAAACCATTAAATCAATATTTTATTAGTAAAATCAAGATTAATCAAAAGTTATTTTAATTGTATTATTTGAAACACACTAACTACATGAAACTTTATTCAGAATCAATACACTGTATGGCCAAACCAGCCATTTGATACATTATGGACGGTAGTGAAGATTAAAATATAAAACAAAAGATTCAAATTTAATAATTTAATGATGTATTAAATTACTTATTATACTTTCCTCTCGGCTGTGCACATTAACTCGCTGCTACAGGTCGCTGACCATGCTGCTAAACTAAACGAGGCCCATAAGAAGTCACGAGAAGAATTGGACACAGCATACACTCTCAAGCGGCAGTCAGCCATCGATAAACTCGCCCCATCCTTGGTTGTGGTTGACCGCGCAGCCGTCGATCATAGACCAGACGGACCTCAGTGCCGATAAGTTCCGCGATAACCTCGCATCGCAGTACGACTTAGTCCCCTCCCCCCAGTCAGCCAGCAAGGTGCGGGGGTTGTGGAGGCGAGTTCCCCACCTCCCATGAAAGGAGCTGTATTTGGGGGGGGGGGGGGGGGGGGGGCTGATCGTGAAGCGGCACGATGAGGTCCACGAGGTATTTTAGGAACAACCGACGGTGTCTGGAACCCCAGAAGGTGGATTCCGACGAAGCCAAGATACTGATCCGCCATATTGCTACAGTATGGTTACTGGAAACCCCAAAACGGTATTCTATTAAACGATGTTGTAATGTTCACAAACGTTTTAAAAAATGAATCATAATATTAGTTATTAATATTCACTATTTTATTTCAATAATCACATCAATCTGAAGCCAGAATCAAAATGTAATGTAGGCCTACTTATCAATTATATTCAAAGTATAAATAAATATCCACTCCCTTACGAATGTAACTACAGTCCCAATCCCAATAAACATTAACTTGGTCGTTTTGGCGGCCAAAATGACCAAAATCACCAAAAAAATGTAGTGTATTCCTATGGGCTACTTGGTCGTTTTGGCGAAGCGATTTAACTCGACTCAGTCAAGTCCAGACAGCCCGTCTCCTTGGACATCCATTTGGTTGCTCTGACTAAATGTCGGCTCGCTTTCATTTTTATTATTGACAGATTGTTAACTTACCTGGAGCTGAGTCGGGCCTTTCAGTTGTAGTAGAAGACCACCCACTGAGGCATTGATACAGCACAGGCTAATACGTAATAAGGGAGTTAGTTGAATGCGGCTTTGTTAAAAGGAGGAGTATGTATAATAATCGGATTTTGTGTGTTATTATTAGATAATCACTTCTCACCTTTTCCTTTGTGTAGCTTCAGTTTAGAGTCATTATGAAATGGCAACGTTCTGTATGAAGGTGTCCTAATTATAGTTCTATAGTTAGTAAATGATATTGATTATGGCGTTAAATAATTCCAGAACGCATAGCGAAATTTTTATAGTTAGTAGCTGGGTCTGTGACAGGGCGAGAGGCAGCTATTAAATAGCGACACTCAGTCTCGAACGAGTTCGGTATACTGATGAAATTCACATTAGGTGGCGCGGCCTACTTCTAGTAGCTGGGTCTGAATTTGAGGGCGATAGTAACTGAAAACATTATCATATGAGGCTCTAGGCTCTGTGCTAACAGTCAGTCAGAGTCGGCATATTTGGGTGATTTTCATTTTATGATGATGTGATTATTATTTATCGATTCAATTATTATCAATTATTATTTATCTGTTATTTGCGTCAAATTTCCCCCTGGAGAGTGATGAATTTTTATTGCGTCCAGTCCCCCCCCCCCCCCCCCCCCCCCCCCCCTAACTGTATTTATGAGAGCATTTATATTATAGCGTACTAAACAGCTAAATAAAGAAAAATCTATGTAAAGTACTTTTCTCATATTTTAAAGATAAAATCTTGGAACTTGTTATTTTTATTACCAATCGAATAGAATTAAAGTAAATAATTAATTATTACGCTGCAAGTGCTAGCACACTGCTTATAACCTAGGTGACAGGTAAAGGGGTGTTAATTATTAGATTAGTAAAAAATATGAAGAAAATAATAAGTTAGGGCGCCTCACACTGCACTCTTACAGGCATGTTTACTACAGTGGCGAGTCCAGCCATTACTATACTGGAGCCTTTCTCTCTACCTAAACGTAGAGATAACTCTACCTCAGAACTCTACCTCAGCGCCAACATGTTGGGCTTTACTTACACTCAGCCTGTATTCACTGGCTGTGATTGACAAGCCAACGTGCCTCAGCAGTTCCTTTCATGAATAGCGCAGTTTTTACTTGGCCATTTTGGTAATTTTGGCCGCCAAAATGACCAAGTTAATGTTTATTGGGATTGGGACTGTAATGTGGCAAAATACTTCAACAAATAAATATACCAACTGTATACTGTAACTACTGTATATGCTAAATATTAAACAAACAGATCTTATCATAAGGTACAATTAGTGCATTAACTTTTGTATCCATCCGTAGGCCCACTCTGTACGGTACGTACATAGGCCTACAGTAGTACAATTATTCCTGTAATATCGCAGTTGTTGTATTGTATACATAATGGTACTGTACAAGAGGGCCCACCTCAGCTACTTTCGGGTAGCGCTATCGAATCGAATGTGGGACTTTTGGGTCGCCTCCGGTTTCGGCCGACTCTGTGCTTGCTTGTGATTTTAATGCAGAGGGTCAGAAAAAGTATATAGTAGTGAGAAAAAAATATATGTTTACCCCAGTGAGTAAAAATATATATTTCATTTCATGTCCGGACTCCACCAACGGTTTAATTTGTTAATTTTTAATTAGCATAATTAAAATAGCATTAAAAGCGACGGCGCTAGCACTGACTGAGTGGGGTCCTGGTAGCTCCCTTTCAATATGTCAAAATATATTTAAAAAGTTTAAATTTAAAAAGTGATGCGCAACAGCGATCCGTTCTTTTTCGGCCCAACCCGATGTCGATTTAAACAGTTCAAGGACACACTCTTTCCTGACTTGGTGTGGGATATTAGTCCTAACGCAGCATGTTTATAATGTAGTAGTATATAAATTGTTCCTTCATCGTAACCTCAACCTTTGAATATTGACCGGAGGCAATATTTACTAGTATCTAGAGCCGGAAGGCTAGTGATTCCGAGTTTCCATCCACCAACCACATAGTCTGCAAATAGTATGGAGTCTTCTTTCCCTGTCAGGTGTTGTACTAAAAGGTGACGAAACAACTTTTGAACCTTCCAGTTCCCACCATTACAGCTTGAGTAACTCAGCCTTGCTTTAGATATTACCACCACAGATTCGAGAACGTTTGTATTTCATGGAGCTCCTTCAGCAGATTATTCGACAGATACTTACCCAAGCGAAGTAGAGATCTTTGAGCTTTTCACCAAGTAACCTCAAGATTCCCAACTAACGCCGCATCAATATTGGCTTACCCATACATTATCGAAGGTGTGCATATAGTTCCCCATACCAACGCTGTTATGTCTACAGGGACATCATCTGTTGCTAATCCACGTGTATTAACCTGTATTAACAGTAATTTTCTGTTTGGAAGGCGGCAGGGGTAACCCCAAATACATACATTTTGTGGTTGATTCTAGTAAGGTAAAGGTCCCGGCATGTGATAGAATGCTTTCTTGTTCATTTGAAAGACCTCGCCCTTATGGAATTCTCACATAGTTTGTCTTCTTTACATTGAGCACTAAATCGTGCGCTTGTAAGTATTTAAAAAATTCACATATGTTAAACATTTTCAGCATGTTTCGCTTTATACTTGCATTAGTAGTAAATTATCCGCATACCCAAGTAATGGAAATGCCTCCTTGTTTAGGTGCAACCCCAAACATGAGCGTTGAAGCTGTTCAAAAAGATCATCCAGATAGAGGTTAAATAATAACGAAGATAAAACACCACCCTGTCTCACGCCGCGCTGTAGTCCTCCTTTACTGGTTCTTGAGATGCTATTATTGATTTTCATTATCGCGCATGATTGAGTTTAATAAGAATATAGAGTTGATACTGTAGATTCGTCTACATTAGCCTTGACAAGCTTGGACATCAACTTCTCATAGCATACGGTATCAAAAGCGGTGCTTAAGTCAAGAGAAATAACATGAACATCCGAACCACCCCTGTTAAAGTGATGGATGAGCTTCGTTACAGCTGCATATGCATTCTCAGTGAAGATATTTGATTTGTATCCCATTTGAAGGTTATTTGTTCTAATACTCCTGACTTCTTATAACACCAGGAGTTCCCAGAGTTTTCGAGATAATGGACACTCCTTATAGCTATTCGTTAGATGTATAACTCTGACCTTACTCTTTAGAAGGGGTATCAGAAGACTCGTGCAGAGGCACTTTGGAAATATGTTCGTGGTTTGTATGTTGTAGTATAATAACGCCAAGTGTGCATATAATTCCCCCGACCTTCCATGAAGAAGTTACTCCGCCCACAAGGAGGATCTATCTGATGCCTTACCCGTGTTCAACTTCTTCACAGCTGATGATATGTCATCAGCCGTTATGTGTGATTTAGTGAGTGGGCCAGTCTTTGATGTTGTTAGATCTTCCTCATAGCTCTCTTTGGTGTTTACTTGGAACCTGTTAGTATAATCCAAAAAAGGTTGTTCTTTGTGCACATCAGTGATTTGTTTTCCAATTGATGTCTGACCCTTTTATTATTCAGCTTGTACCATGCATTCTCAGTGATCAATCTTGCGTCCATTCCAGTTACGTTTTCAGTAGCATGATGACCTTTATATTCCTCCCAATCACTTGCTTGACGCTTTTTAAAAAACCGGTTATTCAACCGTCTAATTTCGTTATTCCTAATACTACTACTACTACTACTAGTTCGAGCGAACTCGGACAGTGGAAATGCGATCCTTCCAGGCTTCCCGATTCTCTATAGTTGTCGCAATTTCATTTCTCCCAAGTTCAGTATCCCTTTCAAGTTGATCTATATATGTTATCTCTGTTATCTATATGTTATATATGTTATGTCCACGGGTACGCTTTCCATGAGTTGGTTGCCAGAAAAGTAGGTCTGGTATGACATCGTCTTTACTTCGCCAGCAGTGCCCACTGAATCTTAATCTACGTTCAAATAGAGGTGGTTGATACAGGTGGAATAGTACCATAGAGCTCGGTGTTTGTCATGAGTTGTCTCCAGCTGATGTTTAGGGCTTCTCTTAGTGGTCTTGCAGCATCATTTGCTCGTTATTCCTAGCAGCTAGATAAAGAGAATCCCCTATGAACTCTGCACTCATTTCTATTCCCTCTCTTGTTGGAGATAGATCCTTTTTGGTTTGTTTTTTTTATGGTGCCTTATCTCCTCCTGGCAGTTCTTTATCTATTCAGAAGAAGCCTCTTCAAAGCGGAATCGCCCGTTGTTGTGGTAGTTAAATCAAAGGCTACTAACTAATATGTTAACATGTATAACATATGTATAATAACTAACTAACTAATATGTTTTCAGAGAGAATGCCCCCAAATTTTGCCGATGGACTTACCGATGCCGATTGTCATGGATTTGTCTGAAGCTAGAGTAGTATGTTGGCGTCCGTTCAGGTCCCCTGATATTATGACTTCCATTCTGATGTCGTTTGCTTCCTCTAACAATGCCGCAATTTCAACAACCTCTTTGATATAGCATTCACGGTCCTCAACCAATCCACTATTTGATGGCATATAAACACCGATGAGCCAGAGGTCTTTGCAAAACTAATTATTTATGGACAGTGGATATTGGTGAACTTGAGGAAAAATATCGGTGAAATAATATTGGTGAACTTACCCATACCCAGTCTACTCTAGGTGGTAAATTGATTAGGAGACATCTGCTTATATTTTGCTTATATTTCTTTCGAGTTGACACTTATAAAAGTTTATGTCACGTGCTGCGCGAAGGTCCCATTACGTATACAATATACTCATACTGTGTATAAATTAGATATGGCGGTGGGGGGGGGGGGGGGGGGGGCACTCTTGCGCGATCGTATGCATATAGCAATTATCTATGTTGCGTTTTTACATTACGAATTGATAATAATGGAAGAAAACCATTCGTTTGAAAGAATGCATTGACCTAATAAGTTAATCGATGTTCTACAATCAACAACAGAATCCTACAGTCCAGCCACCTACCTACGCCTCTACCTTCCTACTGTGTGTCGTGCCGTGTAACTTCGTTTCTGTCGAACCCATTACAATTTTGCGATCAGCCTAGATACGATGACAGATGCCTCCAGACGTTTCTCGGAATTTCCAGACGTTTTTAAAAGGCTTCTGTAATTGCATTAATAACTTACGGGACATGGGCTGGTTGTTATTTGATTCTCCAAACCAAACTAATACATACCCTGCACTGTAGGCCTGTTTACTGTAATTTTTGATGTTTGCGTATTCAAACAATCGCAGAACGCTTTTTATTACATTTGTGTTCAGCATCTAAATTAATTAATGATATAACGCCGCTAGTCGACCAGCTGGCGGCTGTGTAAGCTCCCATACACTGCAGTTGCGTACGGGAAATGTAAAATAGTTTCAAGTACTGTAGTAATGTTGTGACGAGGGAGTGCGGTGATTAATGTGCTTCTATGTAGTAGATTGAATCAATGGCTGATCTAGGGTATATTGTACCCGGGGAAAGTCTTGGGATCCCCACCAGTATACTGTACATACAGTACGAGCACATTGACCTTACTGTACATCTTACTGGTGACTGCTCCATCTGAAATGTACATACAGTACGAGCACATTGACCTTACTGTACATCTTACTGGTGACTGCTCCATCTGAAATGTACATACAGTACGAGCACATTGACCTTACTGTACATCTTACTGGTGACTGCTCCATCTGAAATGTACATACAGTACGAGCACATTGACCTTACTGTACATCTTACTGGTGACTGCTCCATCTGAAATGTACATACAGTACTTTACGGGTTAAAATGGCAATGCACCCGGGTTTAATGGTTCAGAACTTTATCTCTCGCTCGATGCCATCTTACAATCTACACTTTATTGATTTATTACTTCAGTAAAAATATGTAGTATAACTTTTTTTCGCTATTTTCGCAGGCATATTCTTTACCGAACGCCATTGAGGTTTATAAATTACGGTGGTTCTGGAGGAAACCTTTATTTTTGTGTTAACTGAAACAGGACAATTACGAAAGCTACCTAAAGTGCGAAAGTTATCGAAAATTTATTTATCGGGGGGGGGGGGGGGGGGCAAGGGGGCCGTCCCCCCAATCCAAGGATCAGATCCTCCAGATACATGAAAATTTTTCAAGTGGGTTTATTGTTTATGGTAATCCCAGTGACAGCAAACAGTGTTGCAACTCTTTTTGTTTGCTTTGCTTGCATTAAGCAAACAAGCATTAATCTCAATAAGGGCGGCAATGTACGAGGCTTGATTTGAGGCACTGTTACTTCTCCAAGTGCTCCGTAACACTCGGAAGTCATAAACCGCTTCGCGGAATCTGTGGCTCGCAGACTTCGTTTTACAATCTAAAAACTATTTATAGACTAAGGAATCTCATTACTTCTTATTATCCGATATACAGTATCTTATGTAAATTATTAGTTAATTGGGATTTTGATCAATAAGTTTAGTGTTTACTTTTACACATTACACTTTAATTAATTAATTCGTTTTAATTAAAATTAATCTTAATTAATTCTTTTGCATAAATCAGACAGCCCCACCCCCATCTGGAAATCTAAAAAATGCGGCATGGGAAATCATTAAATATTTTGGAGAACCCCCCCCCCCCCCCCCCCCCCCCCAAAATTCCTTTATACGCCCCTGCAAAAGAGATATGGACTCTAATTCAAATAATTGCCGTTTAATTTCAAATATACCTACGCGAAATATACATTCACTGAACTATCCCACTATCCCCATTACAATTGTAGGTACAATTATAGCACAGCCACCTACAGTACAATAAATACCTAGCTAGTACAGATACAATTTGAAATTCCCACTAATAGACTACAGTACATTATTTAAGTACATTATTGTTAATAAATGTAATGGTTACACTACAATAAAATATTTTTAACAAGTTCTATCGTGATTAGTGAACTCGAAAATCGCCCCTCAGAATTATCCAATCAGATTCTAATTTTTGGCGTTTGAAATTTTTTGCTACTTGTATTCTTTGTTCCACACTAGGTAAGAACCAAAAACGATAGTTGAGCTACCACGAAATATTAATTAACGAGTTGAATAGTGATCGGCGATCTTGAAAACAAGTATAGATTTAGAATTGCCAACCAAAGGCAAATTTTAAAAGTTTGAAATCCTGGGGCACCACAATGGCACCAAAAATGGTACTTGCAATACCAGAAATATTTTTAATAATTTTGTCGTGATCAGCGACCTCGAATACCCGTACCGGTATACTGTACCTCAAAATTTTGTTCTAGACATAAAAATTTTCTAAAGTCGGTGAAACGAACAAAAAGTTAACAAAACTTGCCGCTCAGAGTCAGCAAATGGGACAGCACTAAAAATGAAATTTCCAATATTTATTTTTGTCCGAACAACTTTTTCAGACCAATAGCTTATTCCATGGCTCTTTAAATTGAACTAATTGAAGAGTAAGCTATAGTAATGGCACAAAATAGACCAGCATTCACCTTCTATACAAGATAAGGAACCTCTCCTCAACTTTGTCACAATTCTTTACGGGTTGTTTCGTGACCCTACAAACCACAAGGTTTGCTGCAATGATATGGTAAGACGTGACGATCTTTGGATTTCGTGGATAAGAATCGAGGCTATTTCATGGAAGAACCCCTGGGTATCAATTTACCAAGTCATTATTAAAATGTTGAACATCCCCTGTGCCTATAGTCGGTATACACAGCAGGATGTTGTGGAACTAATGAGGCATTTTAATCTCAAGAGTTCAATGAAACTTTTGAGGAAAATGAACGCCCGGGAAAGAATAAGTGCCTCTCCAAGGATCCAATAGTGTTACTTTGTAAGCCAATAGGCTAATGCGTAACGGATCCAAACACATAGTATTGGCCAATAAGCTACAAGGTAAAAGATCCCAACGCTCATCATTGGAAATTTTACTCACATTTATAAAAACATCAAAAAATAGGAACGTTGTCCCATAGAAAAACTATTGGGAGTCGTGGCTATTTTTTTTTCTTTCTTAAATGTTTCTTTAATTTTGCAAATTGTTGTATATCGAGCGACGAAGTAACTGCTTATCATATTGGTAGGTACAGTTACCGATGTCTTCCAGTCGATCTGTCTTTCTGTCTGAGGCCTAATGTCGTAATAACTCTGTCACCCTTTGATGAAATTAAACAAAACTTGATACACAAGTGGTTTCTCAAAAGTCTGAAATATAATTTGAGTGACTCAGCAGTTATCCAGTTTCCCGCAGGAGGGCAACAAGCCAGCGCAGCGGTTGAAATAACATAACCCGTATGCTAAGCTTGTTTGGATTGTCCTGTACGAAGGTCCCACAAACGTGTAGTTAGCAAACTGTAAAGTAATGTTAACTTCGTTTACTTTGTTTGCTTTTAAATAACATTTATTTATAAATATAAATAAATCATATTTCAGATTTAAAATCTACACAAATATATCATGACTCGTAATATTGTGTCATTTTCTGATGACATAAACCAAGGACTTCTAGAACATAGTATATAATATTAGGTACTATATAGTATATAGTATTATATATACTATATGATATATATGTATAGCATTATATATAATGTAACATAGTATATATAATATATACTATGTTCTAGAAGTCCTTGCATGAACACGCCACCCCCTCTTTATCATATTGCTTGGAAACACTACCTCAACATTGTTTGTGACGGGGATCCCCGAGTTGGCGAGGGAATCCCGACCGGGTTTTGGTCGTGGTTTTGATGCGCGTCGCCGCGTGGCTAGTGGCTGAAGGCTTTAGGGCTGAAAGGTCAAAGGCCGGTATAATAAACTGAGTTAATGACTAAATCTTGATATAATCTCAGGTGTATAAAGGTACCGGTAATACAGCACAATAATAGCAGTAATGGCGACGGTTGAAAACCGTATGACTTCTACACTCAATACTAGCCAACTGAGCCACAATCAATATAGGTAACGGTTATATTATAATTATACATATGGGATACATTGCTACCTATGTTTGGCCTGGCCAATGGATGCGTTATGATTGATGGTAAATTGCCCTACCATTGGTTGATCTACTTCCCTGGGGTCAAACCAATCTTTCCCCGTTGGCCTCTATGCTAGCTTCTACCCTGAGATTGAGCTGGCATCTCTCCCTCTGGCTGGCAATGTATATTGCCCTGGTGTGTTAGTATGCAAATATTATATTGCTAATATCGCATAGCCAATCATGATTCGTAAATCATGACTTTCCCCATTTTCCGCTGGGTGGTGCAGCGAATTGGATCCGCAAACAATTGTTGTTGAAATTTGAAACACTACCTCAACATTGTTGTTAGCATGAAGTCGGAATTTTAGATTTTTCGAATTTTCGATTTCGTTTTAAAAAGTGTCTTTTGCGAAATCGCACCCTCTGTATCGTGGCCATTCTTCACATTAGTCGTAATTTTTCATATTCATTAGAAAGTTTGGGTTGCTTAACTTCGCTGAGAAACAGCTGAGATATAGCCGTTCAAAGATTGCAAGAAGTATCGTTCGCTGTAGACTACTTATTCCTATTTAATATATACACTAAATTCTATAACGTACTGTATTATACGTATTGTATGAGTTTGTGGCCAACAGCCATGGCAACAGCGATATGCCTATACAATATCTCTATTGCGTAGCTATTCATACATAAACAAAATGGTGCAGAACGTTGTGTATTTATTTAATAGAATAAATGGCCTGCAGCGAACGTTACATTCTTGCAATCTCTGAACGCCTGATATCTCAGCCGTTTCTCAACGAATTTCAGATATTGTTACATAATTTTGAATCCTTGCAAGGAAAGCTTTCCAATGATATGAAGAAATTACGACTAATGTGAAGAATGGCCACGAATCGGCCACGGGTGCATTTCGCAAAAGACGTTTTTTCAAAACGATTATAAAAAAATAGAGGCAAAATCGAAAATTCCGGCTTCATGGTTTAACTAGTTCTATTTCAAATTTCCAGCAATATGATAAAGATTTGTAGAAAAATCTGGGGGGGGGGGGGGGGGGGGGTCCGGGTCATCAGAAAATGACACCATGTTGCGGGTCATGGTGTAGTTGATGGCTTTTGTAAATCAGTTTGCGAATCAGCAATGTTGGTTTTATGTTAGTTTGGTGAATTCGCTGTGGATGCTGCGTCAATATTTGCGGTGAATATGCTGCGATTTTTTTGCGCATTTCCCATGAATTTTCCTGTAACTGGCCGTAAAATTAGCCGTATTTCAAAGCCAAAAAATTTATGATTATATGATACCTTTATGGGCGATGATGCGATGCCTACAGAATATCGACCTGACATTAAAACAATGTCATCACCAACAAAGGATTCATCAAATTAGAATTCGCCTTGGCTTTGTTATCTACTTGACTGCTTCTAATATTTGCATTCGATTATTTGATCAACCTTTGAAGTTCACTAACAACCAATCAAAGTGACAATACACCACAATCTAAGGTACACCATAGAAAATATACATTACTGGTACACCACAATGTATAGCAGAGCAGACGGTGCAAAGTTGCATTACACCCAGGGACGGATTAAAGGGGGGGGGGGGGGGGGGGGGACAGGGGCAGCTGCCGGGGGCCCGCAAGTTGGGAGAATTTTACCGAACATAACCTCCTTTATTTATTTATTTATTTATGGCTGTTCAATAAATATTTAGAGTATATCTCACATATAGCACCATTCAGAGCACTGTGTCCCATAGATTGTTTAAATTGTTTTAAAAAAATGTTGAAAGTTTAAAGTAAAGGAAAACGTTAGCAAAAGGGTCGATTAGTAAATTATTACTGTATTACAATAAACATTTAATTTACCTTTCAATTATATTTATCTGAAATCATTCACGAGTTCAGTAGTCACAAGGTAATTGTTCTATCTAATTCATTGATATAGGCCTACCAATATAGTCGTTCCTAAATATAGAATTGATGTCTTTGTCTTTTGGATGGTGTAAGTTTAGGAAAAAAATATTATTATTTAAATAATAATGGACTATTATTCGATAAAAAAAAGTACGCGGAAATCACCGCTTTTTTCACTGATTTCCAATTTCAATTCAACTATTCTGTCCATAGTGTTTTCCATTACGATTTACTGTATATCGAATATATTGTTTTATTTGAAAAGTTACTTATTTATAGCGTTACTTATTTTTGGGACCAAAATGTTATCCACCCTTTACTTTATCCACCCTCTCCTCCCTTTACATGCGGTATACATACTTAGAATGTTTATTTTATGATGTACGAAATGAATAAAATAAATAAATAACACAGCAAATAGACATACACAATAATGTGGGGCGAGCGACAATGTATTCGGGCTTAGCAAATTCGGGTATCGCCGTTGTCTGTCAGTCTGTCTATCGGTCAGCCTCAGCCTGTTTGAAGGCTAAAAGTACTCGGTTTGAAGGCTAAAACTGTAACTCAGTTAATCTTTGATGAAATTAAAAATTTTATTAAACTTGGTACACATATAACCTGACAAATGTCTGAAAAAGAATTTGCTTGTGGTGAGACATCAGTTCTTCAGTCTTCCACCAGAGGGCGACGAGGCAACGGTTTAAATAACAGCAACAAAACGTAGTTCAATGATTAATTGAGAACAAGATATAGAAATATAGATCAAAAATCCTAAAAGGTCCACGATAAAACTAATTGAGTAGGCCTAACCTTCGTCTTTATTAAATTCTATATGTTTATTAATTCGGACAGAAAATTTACATGGGAAATCAGTTCGAATTGACGGTCTGAGAATTATCGGTTGGAGAATTTACATAGAAAATCAAATTCTCAATCCGAGAATTGTTGGTCAAAGAATGTAGGAAGTTGACTTATATTTCGGCGCGAACGACGCCTCATATTATGTAACTTGGCAGTATGATAATAATCTCTGCGTTGTGTCTGCGGATGCTCTGATCCCCTGCAGTTAAACTGATATTTTGCGACATAGACTTTGCGACATTTGGGATAATAATCCCCCGCGGCAGTGTTCCATTCTACCGCTAGTCGGCTGAAATGAATACATTTTAGAAATGTCTGAAATGAAAACCTTCAGCCATTTCGCATGATTATTCATGGTTTTTGTGAGGTCTTAAATCGACTGCAGTTACCCAGTCTGCATCTAGATGGTAAAGTGATTAGGGGTCACGTCCCTACTCACTTTACTTAGATTTTGCATTTACAGTATTCTTTCGAGTTGTCACTTAACATAAGTATGTCACGTGCTGCGCGAAGGCCCCACTTCGTGTATGCCTATACTAGACGAAAAAATTTAGTGATGACGAGGGGGGCATGATACTGAAGTAATATTCTTGGGGATGGTGTATTTTCACTAATTTCACTTAGCTTTTAATTTAACTTATTTTATAACAAATATTTGTCGTCATTGATATTCAATTCATAAAGAAGATGTTTCACATATTATACCAGGTTAGTCATTCGGGCCGAATTATTTAACTAATTTCTGGGAGCGACAGACTCCCATTGTGTAGAGCCTATTTATAATAAAAGTAATATTAACCTGGGTGACGTATTACATACAATTATTATAAACAATAAACATTTATTGTTTTATCAATAATATTTATTTCTTTTTATTACTACTGTAAATATATACAATTTATCCGTATACACCATAGCATAACCCTTAATACAACAACCATTTTTAGGGGGTCGGAGCCCCCCCCCCCCCCCCCCTATTTTTTAAAATTTCAATAAAATGCTACGAAATTTGGTATGATGATAGATCGATACCTTTTCTTACTGGTGGCCTGGCCGGATTTTTTAATTTATGAGCTATTTCGATACAACAAGCCGTTAAAAATCGTCTATTTCGCAATATTTAGCCACCTCCGTCAGCTTTATTTTTCGTCTTTCGAATGAAATCTAGATATCATTATAACCGCCTTCATCTGCAGATTCGGAATATGAAACCCGTTGTAAATTTCACCAAGAACTTCCGGAGATATTATCAAAATACTAAGGTGTAAATTTTTGTGACGTAAATCGCTATAATTCTAATGTTTTATTTACTCAATTCTAGAATATTAATTATGGATAATGAAAAAACAAGATGGAGAGTTTTATACGCTCAGCTAAATAATAATTAATATTCTAGAATAAAGACAACAAAACATCAGAATTATAGCGATTTACGTCTCTAAATTTACACATTAGTATTTTGATAATATCTTTACCAATTTTTGGTCAAATTTAAAACGGTTTTCAGATTCGGACTCTACAGACGAAGGCGCTTGGAATGATATCTAGATTACATTTCAAAGACGTAAAATAAAGTCTACGGAGGTGGTTAAACATTGCTAAATAGACATTTTTTAAGGGATTGTTATATGGAAATAACTGAGAAATTGAAAAATCCGGCCTGGCCAGCAGTAAGAAAAGGTGTCGATCTATCATCATACCGAATTCCGTAGCATTTTATTAAAATTTGAAAAAAATTAGGGGGGGGGGGGGGGGGGCTCCGACCCCTTAAAAGTGGTTGTTGTATTAAGGGTTGTTTGTGGTGTACAGTATGTACGTACCTACTGTATAAACTTATTTTTTGAAATCTTTAAATAATAAATGTCACTTAAAAAGTCGAAAAATTCTAAAATTGCAGAATAAGTTGTTTGTTTACAATTTAACAGACCGAAACGAGTACCAATATCGGAAAAACTGAAGCAGTTATTTTCTGTGATAATTAATTATCGGTATAGGCCTATCCTATACTTCGCAACATTAAATTATTTTATTTCGTAGGTATCAGGGTATCACTTACATTTGAGAAACTGGCAATACATTCTATTGTTTTCAATTATCTTACATATTTCACTCAGATAGGGGGGGAAACTGGACGCAATAAAAATTCATCCATCTCCGGGGGAAATTCGACGCAAATAACAGCTGATTATACTCAAAAATAAAACTGCAACCTGTTCTATTGTGCTTACTTTATTGTTTTGATTAAATTAACGTGCCACTGTAACCTGCTCCTTTCCCTAAATGGAGAATATAACATTCAGGCGGGATATGATTTCGCCAAGGCGGGTTTTGCGTCGAGTTTCCCCCCTGTCTCATTTCACTACATTGTAAATTGTAAAGTATTATTTATTATTACCGTATTATTATTGTAGGGCCTTGTCTCCCGACAACATATGTTCATCATAATTTCAGCATATGGGATTCCTGAGGAAATATTGCAGTATATGATGGTTGATGGTGACACAGATCCATTCGAAGTCTTATGGGGAGTCCTTCAGGGTGACACACTTTGTGATTGATTATCACTAAAAGGAGCCCAAAGGCTCCTCTGCTCATTGGAGCTGGTGTGTTCTAGTGTTGGTCTTTTTGTAAACTCTAAGAAGACCAAAATTATGACAGTGATAGTGAACCTTGACAGCCATAAACAAATGCCTGATCAAAAGGACATAGCTCCAGAGATGGCTTGCTTGAGCACGTGGATGACATCTGCTACTTGGGATCATGGATCCGAAAGTCAGGTGATGATCTTGGGATACTCAAGGCGAGGCCTGGGCAGTATTGAATAGCCTGTCCAGGATTTGGAGGTCCCATAGAATAAAACGGAACCTCGAGGTTATCCCGAATCCCGAAAATTGGGGATCCCAATCCTGTTGCTACACTAATCTATACAACATTGGAGGTGTTTAATTAGTCTCCCCTAGATTGAAACTTGAGCGGATCCGCCTCCACTTTGTAGGACATGGCTTTCGATCATGAGGACCAGCCAGTGCATAATATTGTGCCTTGGCGCCCTCATGGATTGAATAAGCATGGTGGACAGCCCATGACTTTCTTGAGACGCATCTTAATGGACACTAGCCTTGAAGACGCGGATGACCTAGCAAATGTCATGGGTGATAGGGAGTTGTGGTGCGAAGTATATATTAATATATATAATATATTAATGATAATAAATATAATGAAGCTGCAATGCAGCATGCCTATAGTAGTAGTAGTGCATTTTTAATTTTTTTTCAACTGTGTTAATTGTTTTTTATAATTACTTTTATATAGATTTGGATTATCGTCGCAACTCTACAAACAGCTCTTCTCGCCCCCAAGATTGAAGACGACTTTTCCGAGAAAGACATTCCGAAGGGTCTGTCTGTGGATGCGGATGACGAGACTTGTTCCGGGTTCGGAGGCCAACCAATGTGCAACGAGACGACTTTCCGGATGTGGGACAACGGTTTAGGGAAGTTCCCTCGTCACATGGCCACAGTTGATTGCGGCGCCTGCAACGGGGCGCTGTGCCAACCCTACCGCTGCTATGCGTACGTGTTCGATACCGGACGCATCGCTAGTTGTATCCGTAAACAGAGCCTCGATCCGAAACAGTTCGGAACCAAAAAGGATCTGAAAATCATAGAATCATGCTTCTCGGATTGGAAGTCGGCTAATGTCATGGAAACAGTAGTGGGGTGTAAAAACACATTATAAATGACAAATCATATAAATTTCGGACACATTCAAGTCGGATGTTAAACGAAAATTTGTTATTACTACAGTATAACTGTATACTATACATACAGTGTTATAATTGTTAGGTAGGCCTGCACTTCTACAGACATATTTATTTCGTTATTATTCAATTGATGATATCTATAAATGTATATCTTGAAGATGAAGTTTTAAGGAGCATTGCCATTATGCTATTGACAGATAATAATGGTAAATTAAGGTGAATATTATTTTTTAAAGAATTTTACGAGTGTCAACCCGAATACAGAACATAACTAAGTAATCTCATCCAATTGATTACAGTGTAGCACTAGTGTAGGTATCCCGATATCCTGTGATTGCTTTTAGCAGGATTATACTTCTAGTTTGTAACCGGAACCGCTCGCCAACCCACCGATCGCCCACCTGCACTCATGCGCAAATTTAGATGCATCCCCATTGCATCCTTCCGGAACGAGTTATGTACAATTTGGAATTCATTTACTTGAAACTGCCATGTGCAACATTGAACGGCTAATGTATCTTAAAGATCTTTCGGATATTGCAAGTTCTAACGTAATTATGGTTAGAATTAGTAGCCATCACTGCCTTCTCGGTTCTCGATAATTAAGTTTTTCTTAAATTTCTTCAATAATTATTATAGAATTGCTGTATCATGATGTACCTCCATGACGAGGCTGACATATCCTGTAGCTTACATAAGGCATATAACATAAGAGGCAGGCCCTGTCATTTAGAGTGTATTACAAGGAATATGTTATTCCTTGTGTTTGTTATGGAAGACAAACAAAACCCTCTCAAACGTAATAATTCAATTTACGAAGTACAGTATTAGACGTTTTAGTATTATAGAGTTCACGGCTCAGGTACAACCCCCAAAGTAGGTGAAATTTTAAATTGGAACCCACTTCAAATATCCAGGACACTCAGACATCTTTACATATATATAATTTGTTTTAACAAAGCTTCCTAATGATGTACTTTAAAAACCTCAAAACCAAAACACACAAAATTACGCGTTTTCGACAGCTAGAAAAGTAACTTCTAATTGAGGACACACGGGATGTGCCGACTTGTTTAAGACATGTCTGTTCTAAGAGCATCGCTACCTCTATTCCGAGAGTTTCGGTAATTTTTAAACTGTTCACTCACGAAACTTTCTATAATGATGTCTGTAATTAATTAGAAGGTCGTTATAGGGATACTTGCTGTCATAAAATCTGTGATTAATGGTGGTATGGGCCTATCGATGTTTGCAATTTACATGATCTAGTATAAAGAGTCACTCACTTAGCACAAACCCGTGGCGGCCCCATGTTGGTTCCTGCCTGGGCCTGCGTTGGATTCAAAAATATGAAAGCATAGCAAAGGAAAGCGAAGCTGGTGTAGCATAGAAAACTATGCCGCAAACTAAATTTGTCGCCGATATTCGCATCTTTTTGACGCATACGATCCCTCAAATCCCCGATATGCCTGCACGCGCTCGGTTAAGTAAACCTTTTAGCTAAACCATTGTTTTTTCATATAGAAGTACTTGATCATAAAATCGTGAATAAAAACGATTGAATGTTAACGCTATCAGTTTTAAGCAAATCACATTTCAAATTTCAGCGAATTTATCTCTCGTCTCAATGTTTAATCTCCCAATCCTGCGCTTTGCATACCTAACTAAGTGCAAAGTAGTTAGTACGAAGCCCCCTTGTTTTAAATCTAAATAAATTAAAAATTGTAGTTGGTCATTTAGTCAACTCAGAGGTAAATTACATTACATTGAATGACCAACATGCAGCGCAGTAGAAGTCGTATATGATAACGAAATTGACCGAACTAATATAATTATTGTTATACAAATTTATTGCAATATTAGACCATGACCCATGGCGTCATTATTATCTGACGACACGGACCTCTGTCATCCCAAATTTTTCTACAAATCTTTATCATATTGCTTAAAATTTGAAACACAACTAGTTCCACTCACCGTCGATGTCCCCATGAATCCGGAATTTTCAATGTTGCCTCTTTAATATTTTGTTTATAAGAGTTTTAAAAAAGTGTCTTTTTCGAAATGCACCCTTCGTAATTGCACCCACCATTATTCACATTAATTTCGGTTTGTACATGACGTAAGAAAGCTTGCGTTACAAGGATTCCAAATATGCAAAAATGTCAAATTTCTTTGAGAAACAGCTGGGATATACATACTAAAATATGATATGCCAAAATTATAGCAAGCAAGCTTTCCAATGGTTCATCTACTGATTGATTAGGGTCATCTTCCAAATGGGGGTGTGTAGGTGTGTGTGTGTCGGAAGACATAATTATCCGGAGACAATAATAATTAAAAATGAGGCCTTAATATAATAATAACTGTTCTTTGATGTAGAGCCATCTTATAGCTGCAGCCCGAACGCTCCAAATCTGGTTATATTTCATGCATATTATATCTGTAAAAAACTGGCAGGTGGGTGGGTGGTGGGGGTGGGCACTGAATTAAGAAACCATATTCGAAGGACACGGTGTATAGAAGAAGCGTTCCGTTATTACGGATGTAATTTCATACATGAACGCGGAGCGCAACGCTGCTTCATATACAATATCCGGGTCAACCGTGAAGGTAGGAAGTTATTCTTAAAGACAGTTAGTTAGTTCCATGAGAGGGATGACAGTTCATCGGAAAATCGTAATGGGCTGCTGTGCATATCTGCAACAGCTATATTATTGTATATGGCTGCCATATTGCTACGGCTCGAAGCACAAGATGGTCGTGCATCCTTGGATGGCCATAATTAAGTTACTGAAGTGTTAAATTTGATTCTATTTATAAAACTGAATTTGAATTTACACATACCATTTAAACTTTAAATTATGCTGATTTAACTTGATATTTATGACTTTTGAGTTTGGATATTTCAATGAATCAAAACCACCTTTGAATCAACAAATTAAGGTTGCATTCTTGCAGAGTGCAAGTTGTCAATATTTTGTGAACCAATCTGTTTATTGGGGTCGTCATGCTTACCTATATATCAACACCTTAAAAGGAGCGACAAGGTTTGATCGGAATAATAAAATTGATATGCCAACAAAGTTGCCTACTTAATGGATTAACAGTTAACAGATAAAAGTTTGAAAAGCAAACAAACCCAATGCATTTATACCGGTACCAGAGTAGAGTCGGCAGCACATTAAAGATTTCGTCTGGTTTGATATTTGGAGCTGAAGGGAGGTGCCCTTAGGCTTGGCCATTCCTTAATTAATGCGCAGTCACCAGCCAACCATTTCCCGGATGTCAGAGTTAGAATAATATAAGAGGCAAATTATTTAATTCCTTTTTTTGGTTTGATTATTATAGATAAGACATATGAGCTTATTTATATATTCACGGTTAATCTTATTATTCTGAAATATGATTGTATAAACCCAAGGTATTCTCTGCTAGCCAGCATTCCAGATATTAATTACCGGGAATTTATGCGCTGAAAATAACGATTATAATTTTGATTATATTCCATTTCATTCGACCATAAATAGATTCCACCCCGGCACTAACAACTTGAGCTGTGAAATTCTAAACAACCTAACAGTCTTAATCGCTAAAAGTATTTTAACGTAGTCAAGTTTAAACCGAAACACACATAAAAATAAACGGCGTTCAACATACAACAAGGTGCAAACTCGTAAACACATTCTACGCCAGTTTTGGTGGGAAGTTGACGAAGCGATTATTCCCCCCCCCCCACCCCCCCAGATTTGTTGATGTAAGAGGATGGCCACAGGATGATATTTCGTAAAGGTTAATCTCTCGTGCGCATAAATATAATCAGATACATTTTTTCTGCAGCGAGATGCTCAATTTTACAAGTAGTGGTAGTGAGCTAAACAGTCACCATACCGATAAATATGGAACAATAACACTTAACTGGGACTGAACTTTAAAGACAAAAACGATAAACTAGTATTATAGAACGATCAATAAACAAACAACAACGCCAGTTTTCATTATTTAAACGTTTTTATTCCAAAATTGTAACAACTCAACGCCATTAGTATTAACAGCGAGTTGTTATTTAGCACTTTACAACTTTAGAGGACATTACAGCATTGTATTGGCCTGCACATTTAGTATTGTATTGGTGTATTATTATTTAAGTAATGTCCCATTGGCGTGACTTTACATCACGCCGCCATCAACGCCGTCGACAAAATAGTTGGTATTTATTATTAATTGTCTGACTGTCAGATAGGCCTACTGTATTACCTACCGGTAGCTATTAATAACCAGTAGCTATATTATTAACATGGCTCCAAACGCCATCATAAATATAATCTAACTCATTTATAACATAATTTATGTCATTTTTACATCTATTTATACAGCAACTAATTTAATTTGTGCAGTTTCTATCACTTATAATATATACTGTATATACAATCATTTCGTAATTGTGATACAATTTTGGAATAAAACTACATACATACTTGTTGCAAAGTATTTTACAGTGTTCTGATCCTCGTGGCTTTATTTTCACTCACAAACTACGTTCGTTCATGTAGAAAAGCACTCGGATGATCACACTGTAAATGGGGCCGTCCAAGTATGACGTCTGCACTTTTCCCCAAAATGTTGACCCCCTCCCTCCCCTAAATCAGATGTCATCAGATAGGCGCTGACCCCCCCCCCCTCCCCTAAATCAGATTAAAAAAATTTTCGCGACCTAATCACTGAAACATGGTGACTGGTAACTGAAACAGAAGGTCGTGCTATGGGCCTTCAAGGGCTTCGAACAATTAAAATAGG
>JAUCBJ010001206.1:0-22053 GCA_032718475.1 Nemertoderma westbladi
GGGGGGGGGGTACCTGAATAACGTCACTATATTCCAGGACATATAACCTAAAAAACCTATAAAAACCTATAAAAAACTGGTATCGACTCTAATTCGGGTACGTATTACCACAATTCGGTCTTCGAAAAGTTGAAAACCCCGTGGAAAGATTTGAACTTCTTCTAAAGGAAACTTTTAAGAGTAAAATTAACTTATTATTTAAGGGTATTATAGTTCAGTAGCACAGCGAGTGGGGTTATTATAGTTCGGTGGTTTATTTCATATAATCAACACGCATTATTGCAACATATTTATAATTTTCATTTTGCTTACAAACTTGAAAATGTAAAATGAATAGCTACGATCAACTTTGGTGAGGACAACGTTGTCCTCACCATCGTTTTAAATATCTTAACAATAAAACAACGATGTAAAGTTAATAGTAATCCGATAAATTATCAACTAATATATAGGCCTAATTAGGATAAATATGGAATTACACGCAGAACCAAAACGACAGTAAATTAATTACCTGGTCTTTGGTTGAGTATTCCACAAACCCATAGCCCTTGAAGTGACCGGAGTTGTCACTGTAGACCAACCAGCATCGCTCCAACTCACCATGAGGGGAGACGAGACCAACAAAGTCGCTCTGTTTATATGACAACGGGAGATTAGCGATGCAGAGCATTGCGTCTATGGGAGGATAGGAGACCTCGAGATGCGTGTCCATATACGGAGCGTTATTGAGGGACTTCACTACATCTGCTGCTTGCTCTCCCGTCTCCAAGGAGATTGAACAAGTGGATGACTCAGCGCCGCGGTCTATATGGAGACTTAAAATCGGGTAGGAGCCAATCAGCTGGCGTATTTCCGCGGACGTTACCGCGTTGGACAACCCCCTGATACAAATCTTCCGTCTGCCAACGAATTCTTCTCGCGAGCGCGTTATATCGCTCTCTCTGAGGATTCCAGGTATTGGGGTCAACATGCACGCATCTTCGGGGCCTAGTTGCCGTGGTAACTCGACGTTAGTATCACGCATTACTAGCGGCCGGCCTTTACCTTCCGCTGTCATTATCGCAACACTCACACAATAGAATCAAAAATAATTAAATAAAAAAAAGTTTGTTTGTAGTTAAAAGTTCTATATGCCAATATTATTATATAACATAATGTGTTAATATGTTTCATGAGTTATTGCACCCCGAGGACTCATCAGGAAACAATAAAAATATAGCAATCTACGTATATAAAATACAATACTAATCATAAAATAATTTGAGATTATGGCAGATATCAGTATAATGCGACTGCGCAGGTAGTTTTAATATGTGCCCAAATAATAAACAATAAGGAACTACTCACGCACACACTGGGTTACGGCGACGCATTGAATAGCTAGAGGGCTTGCCAAGTTTGAACGCAAGCAGAACCATAGCAGCTATATAATATTAATAAGTAATATACTGGGTTATATGCGGTGCATCTACTACACTCACATTGGTGCCTATTATACCATAGCGCTCACGTGAGTAGCGCAATAACGTACGGACAATAGATTTATCTGAGCCCTCACTACTAGAGTATGAATACCACCCACCTTCCTCAACCAAAGTTGAACAGTTAGGCCCTCAAAACGCAGCCATTGTTATCCAAAGAATAGGTTCATTCCTCAAGTTCTTTTAATCGCCTTTCAAGCATCGATAAGTCTAAACCCAGCAGCGTAATTAATTACTGACAAGATGAAACCCAAAGTGCGGAACTAATTAACCCAATTAAGGAATACTTAATTTCATGAACATTAACAATAATTGTGAAAATCAAATGACATTAATTGTATATAAATATAAGATACCTATGCCACATGCACATATACTGCACGGCGTGTGATTCACCTTAATAATATATTGTTTCCCGTAGTATTATTATTATTATCGGCTACCTGTCTTCCCTTTCAGTAGAGCGGACTCATTGGAGGGCGACTGTCTGCTAATGTAATGTACTGCTTCACTCATCCCTTGTTTTACGTTAATCTACAGATATGGAAGAAGTAAAACATTCCAATTAATTATTCATTGTCTCTACGGCAACAGGTATCTGAGGCTATGGTTGACTTCCGTTCATCATTTTATTTCCGGTCTAGGGGTGATATAATATCAATATATTTCTTTGAAGTCCTTTTTTGTCAAGCGCACAATCAAGGTGACAAAACGTACACTTTTTCGCTCTTTATTGTTCTATAATGTAGAACTCCGCATTGAGAACATTAATTAAAGTAGAAGTCCGGCATTTGTTCCCTCCTAATAGTAGAAGTCCGGCATTTGTTCCCTCCTAATAGTAGAAGTCCGGCTTTTGTTCCCTCCTAATAGTATAAGTCCGGCATTTGTTCCCTCCTAATAGTAGAAGACCGGCATTTGTTCCCTCTTAATAGTAGAAGTCCGGCATTTGTTCCCTCCTAATAATAGAAGTCCGGCATTTGTTCCCTCTTAATAGTAGAAGTCCGGCATTTGTTCCCTCTTAATAGTAGAAGTCCGGCATTTGTTCCCTCTTAATAGTAGAAGTCCGGCATTTGTTCCCTCTTAATAGTAGAAGTCCGGCTTTTGTTCCCTCCTAATAGTAGAAGTCCGGCATTTGTTCCCTCCTAATAGTATAAGTCCGGCATTTGTTCCCTCCTAATAGTATAAGTCCGGCATTTGTTCCCTCTTAATAGTAGAAGACCGGCATTTGTTCCCTCCTAATAGTATAAGTCCGGCATTTGTTCCCTCCTAATAGTAGAAGTCCGGCATTTGTTCCCTCCTAATAGTAGAAGTCCGGCATTTGTTCCCTCCTAATAGTAGAAGTCCGGCATTTGTTCCCTCCTAATAGTAGTAGTCCGGCATTTGTTCCCTCCTAATAGTATAAGTCCGGCATTTGTTCCCTCTTAATAGTAGAAGTCCGGCATTTGTTCCCTCCTAATAGTATAAGTCCGGCATTTGTTCCCTCTTAATAGTAGAAGTCCGCCTTTTGTTCCCTCCTAATAGTAGAAGTCCGGCATTTGTTCCCTCCTAATAGTAGAAGTCCGGCATTTGTTCCCTCCTAATAGTAGAAGTCCGGCATTTGTTCCCTCCTAATAGTATATGTCCGGCATTTGTTCCCTCTTAATAGTAGAAGTCCGGCATTTGTTCCCTCCTAATAGTAGAAGTCCGGCATTTGTTCCCTCCTAATAGTATAAGTCCGGCATTTGTTCCCTCCTAATAGTAGAAGTCCGGCATTTGTTCCCTCCTAATAGTAGAAGTCCGGCATTTGTTCCCTCCTAATAGTAGAAGTCCGGCATTTGTTCCCTCCTAATAGTATAAGTCCGGCATTTGTTCCCTCTTAATAGTAGAAGTCCGGCTTTTGTTCCCTCCTAATAGTAGAAGACCGGCATTTGTTCCCTCCTAATAGTATAAGTCCGGCATTTGTTCCCTCCTAATAGTAGAAGTCCGGCATTTGTTCCCTCCTAATAGTAGAAGTCCGGCATTTGTTCCCTCCTAATAGTATAAGTCCGGCATTTGTTCCCTCTTAATAGTAGAAGTCCGGCATTTGTTCCCTCCTAATAGTATAAGTCCGGCATTTGTTCCCTCTTAATAGTAGAAGTCCGGCTTTTGTTCCCTCCTAATAGTAGAAGTCCGGCATTTGTTCCCTCCTAATAGTATAAGTCCGGCATTTGTTCCCTCTTAATAGTAGAAGTCCGGCTTTTGTTCCCTCCTAATAGTAGAAGTCCGGCATTTGTTCCCTCCTAATAGTATAAGTCCGGCATTTGTTCCCTCCTAATAGTATAAGTCCGGCATTTGTTCCCTCCTAATAGTATAAGTCCGGCATTTGTTCCCTCTTAATAGTAGAAGTCCGGCATTTGTTCCCTCCTAATAGTAGAAGTCCGGCATTTGTTCCCTCCTAATAGTATAAGTCCGGCATTTGTTCCCTCTTAATAGTAGAAGTCCGGCTTTTGTTCCCTCCTAATAGTAGAAGTCCGGCATTTGTTCCCTCCTAATAGTAGAAGTCCGGCATTTGTTCCCTCTTAATAGTAGAAGACCGGCATTTGTTCCCTCCTAATAGTATAAGTCCGGCATTTGTTCCCTCTTAATAGTAGAAGTCCGGCATTTGTTCCCTCCTAATAGTAGAAGTCCGGCATTTGTTCCCTCCTAATAGTATAAGTCCGGCATTTGTTCCCTCTTAATAGTAGAAGTCCGGCTTTTGTTCCCTCCTAATAGTAGAAGTCCGGCATTTGTTCCCTCCTAATAGTAGAAGTCCGGCATTTGTTCCCTCTTAATAGTAGAAGACCGGCATTTGTTCCCTCCTAATAGTATAAGTCCGGCATTTGTTCCCTCCTAATAGTAGAAGTCCGGCATTTGTTCCCTCTTAATAGTAGAAGACCGGCATTTGTTCCCTCCTAATAGTATAAGTCCGGCATTTGTTCCCTCCTAATAGTATAAGTCCGGCATTTGTTCCCTCCTAATAGTAGAAGTCCGGCATTTGTTCCCTCCTAATAGTAGAAGTCCGGCATTTGTTCCCTCCTAATAGTAGAAGTCCGGCATTTGTTCCCTCCTAATAGTAGTAGTCCGGCATTTGTTCCCTCCTAATAGTAGAAGTCCGGCATTTGTTCCCTCCTAATAGTAGAAGTCCGGCATTTGTTCCCTCCTAATACTCATTTTATTAACGTTGGAGTTGTAGTGGTGGGGTGATTACTCAACGGAATCAAGGTTTGATAACGTTGAACTTGTAATTGCGGAATTTTCAGATACCAATCATATTTTATTAGTGGGCGATTTCAATGCCCGCACCGCAAATAAGCCAGACTATTTGACTAGTAACATAGCAACAAATACTGAGCTTGGAGAATTATTTCCCGAAGATTGTGCAAATGATTTGGATATTTTTGATCGCTTTAGTGTAAATGTTGAAAGGTTTAACAGGAATAATATTGTAAACGCCCATGGTAAACGTCTTTTAAATATGTGCAAGTGTACCGGCTTAATGGGCGCATTTTTCCTGATTCTAGAATAAGGAAATATACTTATTGTAGTAGCTTGGGTAGATCCATTATTGATTATTTTATTAGCTATTTAGAACTGTTATCTAAATTATCATCATTGGTGGTCGGGTAAATAAATATTTTTTCTCACCATTGTGTAGTGTCGGCAACGGTTTGCATAGATGTGCCTTCACCCCGGCCCCCTGCTGAGCCTCTTACGGCGGACGAGGAACGTACGAGGTACATACACGAAATTTTTGGAGGAAATCAATGGCAAGTAGCTTTAACTCATATCTTAACTGCGATGAAGCAAAAGTACAGATTGATTCTATTTACGACCAGCTATTAGAAAGCTTAGATAATGGCAATAGAGGTGGTATACAGGACGTTGTTGTCTTTTAAACACACTTTTATTGAATGCCCAGCATAGTAACCATGGCAACCAAAATAAACAAGGTAAAGTACAAAGTAATACACATAAACCCTGGGCGGCGCCTTGGTTTGAGACAGAGTGCAATTTAAGTCGCGCAGCTTTTTCTTCTCCTTGGAAAATAACAATAGATTGCACAGGGAGTACCAGATCTACGTTATGCCAAGTAGGTACGCATGTGAAAACTCAGACTGATGAACTGATTGGTCTTAGGTTAGCATCACCGCGTCAGTTTTGGAAGAAACGATGTAGTGTAGTGGTGAGATTAATAAAGATGCTAAACCTAGCCTAAGTGAATTTCACGAGTATTACAGAAGGTTGACTTTTGAGACAGGGTCAAATGTCAATGGACTTACTGATGTGGGGTATCGTCCGAGACATTGATGTTACCGAAAGCATGTTTTATTTTAAGACTTATTTATCTCAAGCGTTTACTGAATCTGAGGTGGCAGAGGGTGGTTGGGTGCAACCTTCGCCCGCGTACAACCTTCGCCCGCGTCCCATTTGAAGGAATTGACCAATTGAGGGAAAGGAGCAGGTTATAGAGAGGGCTTTTTCTAGCCAAAACAATAAACGATGTTGTTACCAATTGAGGGAAAGGAGAAGGTTACAGAGACGGTTTTTTTTAACCAAAACAATAATTAATTAGTGGGCGAAGGTTGCTCGCGGGCGAAGGATTCCGACGGGTGATAGTTGCTCATTTTAGGCGAAGATTGGACGTTGGCGAAACTTTCTCGCGGGCTAAGTTTGCTGCATATCTAGGTTAAAGAGTAACAAGACGCCTGGCATCGCTGAAATCCTATTCAAATACAGCTACAATTCAAATACAGCAAAACAATTTTAGAAAACATCAAAAATGGATCGCTCTCTATTAAAGAAGTAGCAAGCGAAAACTTTGTAAAGGGGATTTACGATATGGCGGGCGTAAATTTTGAAATGAAACACTCGACAATCATAGAGTACTTTTCCATGGACATATATATACATAGCTCCGGAGTAATACTATTAAACCCCACAATGCACCTTTTGCTACTACTACAGTATATTGCATTGGCTCAATATTTTATTAACTGTGAACATTAATTTTATTTATTCTTAACGTTGTCTGTGCGATTCTAGTAACCGCATTTTTACACTTTTTTTTATATGTCAGTTTATCTGATTAAATACATTGAAATACAAAATAAGAAATACAAAATATGGATAACTTACCCAATGAATTTTTTATAACGGGTGCTGAAACATTGGTGCCAGTCATTACAAGTATATTTAACGTAGTTCTATATTCTGGAAAATTCCCGCAACATTGGACAATTGGGGTACGCAGCAAACTTCGCCCGTCGCCCGCGAGAGAGCTTCGCCCTCGTCCAATCTCCGCCCGGAGCAATCTTCGCCCTCAAAATGAGCAACTATCGCGGGGCGGATACCTTCGCCCGCAGGCAATCTTCACTCGCGAACAACCTCTGTAACCTGCTCCTTTCCCTCAATTAGTAACAACATCGTTTATTGTTTTGGTTAGAAAAATCCGTCTCTGTAACCTGCTCCTTCCCCTCAATTAGTAACAACATCGTTTATTGTTTTGGTTAGAAAAATCCGTCTCTATAACCTGCTCCTTTCCCTCAATTTGTAACTAAAATATTTACTAACACAAATCTTATTGGGCGAAGGTTGCTCGCGGGCGAAGATTGCCTTGCGGGCGAAGGATGTACGCGGGCGAAGATTTGGACGCGGGCGAGTGGTGTACGCGGGCGAAGATTGGACGCGGGCGAAGGTTGTACGCGGGCGAAGATTGCACCCAACCACAATTGGATTGATTTCACCATTCTACAAGCGTAAAGGGTCAAAAGTTAATCCAAACAATTTTAGAGGAATTACATTGTTAAGCACTTTAGAGAACAACTACTTACATCACTACTGAACCCCAAAATTCAATGGTGGGCGGATGCATTCGGTGTAATAGTTGAGGCTCAAGGTGGTTTTCGACCAGGTAGATCTACAATAGACCAGCTGTTTATACTAAAGTCGTGGATTGACATGACTATGGGAATGCACGCTAACTCTCGTCTGTATTGCGCATTTATTGACTTGCGGAAAGCATTTGATACGGTAAACAGGGATTCGCTGTGGCTCAAGGTAATTTGGGGTTTGGTGGAAAACTATTTGCTCTTATTAAGGATATCTAGCTACAGGGAGGTGAAGTCATGTGTTTGTTCGGATGGAAAAATGTCCCCAAAATTAGATTGCATGTTAGGTGTACGGCAGGGGGAATGTTTGAGTCCCATTTTAATTAATTTGTTTATTAACGACCTAGAAAGTGAACTGGCTGCAAACTACTCATGTGGTGTGCTGATATCGATGACTCAACTATACTTTTTTACGCTGACGACATAGTTTTGCTAGCTACATCAGAAGAAAGTCTACAGTCTTTACTGGATGTTCTAGAACACTACACATATTATTGGGGCCTAATAACTGGAGGTCTAATAACTAATAACGTCTTAGTACTGGAGATAAACCGTAGCAAATCGCAAGTTGTCTTATTTCGCGGTTGGGGCTGTTTAAGAGTAAACGAGGTGTGGGAGGAGTATTAAGGAGAGCCAATGCAAAATGTATATCAATACGAATATCTAGGAATTACGTTTTCAGCAATTCGTGGTAATTTCCATCAAGCCCAGAACATCATAGCAGAAAAAGCGGGGGAAGGCCTATTTCGTATTGTTGATGTATTTCGCATCATCCCATTAATCACATTCCATGTAGCCCGAAATCTATTTGATACGTTAATTACTCCAATTCTATGCTATGGGGCGGAGGTCTGGGGGTTCACAGATATTCCGAACACGTTGCTGGGGCGCAGCACGCGAACTTGAGCAAGTTCGAAACAAGTTCGATTTGATCTGGAGTCAAAAGTGCGAGAGGTAACTTTGCCCGTAACTTTGAAAAATATAGATGTTTCAATAATATTAAAAATATTTTATCTAGTACGCCCATACAAAATTTGGTTGAAAATGGTTAAAATCTTCAAAAGTTATTTACGAATGAATTTTTCATTTACGGACAGACAGACATGAAAGTTTGCCCTATTTACTAATTATAATTGTCCACTAAGGCTCGCCTTTACTGCGTGGCTCGCCCCACACTGTCAGCGTTGAATTGAAATTTTAAAGCACTTTATGGGTGTTAGGACTTGGACGCCAAACTGGGCAGTCTCTAGAGAAACGGGTTATTATCCAATTTAATTGTGGACACCTCCAATGTTATATAGTGTCTGGTTGGAGATGTGTGCATTGTACTTGACACAATGAACCCGGCGTAGCAGCATTCTTGTGAATGTGCCATCCAGAGATTTGGTGTCCTCAGCAGTTAGAGCCCAGCATGGACTCCACTAGAGGAGTACTGGAACTACTGCTGCTCAAAATAATCGGACCTTAAGTTTCCGATTAATTATCGGTGACTTCCAAATCCTGGAAAGCCTATTCAAGGCTGCCCATATGCCTTTCCCTTACGTATTCGAAGGTCCTCACCTGACTTCCGGATCCATGATCCCAGGTAACAGAAGTCATCCACGTGCTCAAGCATACCATCCTTTGAGCTTATGCTCATCCGATCAGAGACTTGCTGAGGACTTTCAGAGTTAACTGTCAAAATGTTGGTCTTTCTGGAGTTCATAAAAAGACCAACACTAGAAGCAGCATTTTCTAATGAGCAGAGGAGCCGTTAGGCACCCTCTAGTGATTCTGACAGTACTCCTAAGTCATCAGCAAAGTCTAGATCAGTTAGGTACTTGGCAGGATTTCCTCGACTTCTGGATCCAGTAGGTGGAGTTAACATCACCCCATTATCATTATGATGATCTAAGGACATGCGTAGAACATAGTCAACCACAATTATGAACAAGAATGGTGCAAGTGTGTCTCCCTGGAGGACGCCCCATAACACTTCAAATGGTTCTGTGTCACCATCAACAGTAGACACAAATAATAAACCTCGTGATGAGAGAATATGCGAAATGTATGACAACCATTTAATTGAAGACAATTAACATATTCTATTGATCTGTCCTGCGTAGAGTAATTTACGGGATTTGTGGCTCTATCCTGTTTGGTGGCCTCCAGTCTATTCAGAGTTCCGTTAGGTCTATACATCTGACTGTTGGTTCTCAATTAAATTTGGTTTTAAATCTGGTTTTCTATTCTACAACATTCCTCACGTTTATTGTTTTGGTTCCTTTCAACAGCAAGACGGCACTAGCCTGGCTATTAGTCTTCTGTGGTGGTCGTCTCACACTATAAATTTTTTTCTTTCTTTTTTTTAAATATTGGTTAAATTTTATTAGTTAATGTTGTTAATATGTATTTAATATGTAACCAGCAGAAAGAAATAAATGTCAAGTATCAAGTATCTGTAACCTGCCCCTTTACTAACCTGCCTGGTTTTGTTGGCCCCCAAACAGGATAATCCCGTATTTTGGAAATCTGCATCGCAAGCCTCCCTCGCTCAATTTATATTGCCGCTTATTATTAACTCTGAATAGCAAAGGATGCGGTTCTACAACTGGGAAGATTCATTCTGGAATCGGAAAGAATGAGATCAGTATGCTATGGATATGGAACGTGTGGAAGTCATGATATGGAACGAATTACCTGTAAAAGTAGTTACTCCCCCAATATAAATGTTTTTAAAAGTCGGGTAAAAGATATTGATATTTTAAAATATTGTCTGTTTGTTAGAAATTTAGATTAATATCAGTTCACTTGCCTTATTTTATTTTTACTTTATTCGGTTATATTTTATATAAGTTTATACTGTATTAATGATTATGATTAGTATTTTTAATGATTGAACTATGTATATTTTGTTTGTCTATTTCTATTTAATGTATAATTGTCATCAGTTAGTGTTTTTGTAAACCTTGATGATGTTCTCCCTTGTTTTTAAATATTTTATTTAATAAAAGGTGAAATATAATAATAGTCCAGCAGTCTGTGCTTGAGGCTAGGCATAGGTGATAGGCCTATGTCAACAGTCGGCCAACCTTGTTTGTCAGCCTAAATCTGTAAATCAATACAGCAATACTGCAATAGGCCTACCGATACCGATAAATCAAATGCTAAATCTCGTGGATGTGTTACCGGCAACTGAAGGTGAAGGTGGAAGGTCACCGTGGAGTGGACTCTTAGTCTAGCTCTATACATTCTGACATTCGACATATCTTCCAACTGAGTACCGGTACAGCAGTAGGGAATAACGATGGAAGTTGTTGCTGAATGGTGGAAAACTCCACAGGCGGAGGAAGTCCATGAATTCTATAGAGGAATGGAGCAGAAACTTGATACTTATCGTGGTTCATCGAAACAGATAGCGAGTCGAAGGTTGTATTCTTGTTAGAGCAGTAGATTAGCTGGTTGTTGAGTTATCAGGTTATGAGTTGTAGCTGTAGTGTAGGTCTAGCAGGCCTACTGTCTCACTGTTGTAGAGTCTAGTCAATTTTTAGTAGGGCTAACCGTACTGTTTACCGTTTTATTGGTCAGTCAGTCAGTTAAAAGATCTATTTTCTCACTTTTTATTTTACTGACTTACGGCAGTACCGGTACCGGCAGACCGGTAAGATTTGATGTGCAATGTCCATTTGTGATGATGATGTCCAATTGTAATAATTGTAATAATGTGTAATAATACACTATAAAACTGTAACCTTTTCTATTGTGTTTAGTTTATTGTTTTGGTTAAATAAACGTGCCACTGTCACCTGCTCCTTTTTCCGGGCGTGATTTTGCATGGGGAGTGAAAATTCTCTGTTACACCGGTTTAACCAGTATTGGTGTACAGGCAGACAGGTGTATAAACACAACCTGACCCTGACAACAGCTTCCATTAGAGATGTAGTCTCAGACCACAGACCAAGGCGACCTTTACTAACGTTAGTAAAGGTCGCCTTGCCACAGACTGACAGACTCATGTTGGCAACATTTTTAAAAATTTTTTCATTAACATTTTTTCTACTGACTGTCTGACCATATGGTTTCCCTCAATTGGTAAAGTGATCGTTTATTGTTTTGGTTAGAAAAGCCCGTCTGTGTAACCTTCTCTTTTCCCTCAATTGGTAAAGTGGCTGTTTATTGTTTTGGTTAGAAAAGCCTGCCTATGTAACCTGCTCCTTTCCCTACAAAATGGTGAAATTAATTTGCATGCTTTGTATTGTTTAATATTACCCAAACTTTCGTGTCTGCGAGGCGTACTCCAAAACGGAACCCAATATCCAATATTGGTTTATGTAGATAACAGCTCTCTAGTTTAGGGTTTTTAAAAACAAATGTTTTTTTGTTTTTTTTTATTTATAAGAAACACTTGTTTTATTCTTAAATTATTACTTTTTCGCTCAAATTTACTTTATTTTCCCTAGGGAAATAAAGTAACCGATAGGATTGCATTGATTTTACTATTTTCCCGGCGAAAAAAAGTAAAATAAAATATTTTTGGTGGAATTTCTTAAATATTATTAAATGTGTTAAAAGAAAATCGACGTAGAAAAGGTTTGTACGTAAATTGAGCAAAATCCATGCATGCGCTCAATAGTTATTACAACTTTAGTGTCTGCAAGGCGAACTCCAAAACGGAACTCAATATCCAATATTAGTTTATGTTGTTAAGCGGCTCTCTAGTTACGTAATAAATATTCGAGAACATATAAATGATTTAACATTGAGTAAGGCAGCATTAGGAGTTGATGGGATGGGTACAGTAATTTAAATTGTAGTACCGGTAACTATGGAAGCAATATAGTTAAATACTATAGTTCAATTTATTTTGTACCACTATATATATCGCTGTACGTTTTATTAAAGAATTAAGCAACAAAAGAGTCCCAAATTAACAATAAAATTATTTATTACATGAGAAAAAAACGTTGAACAATTTTTTTTCAATATTCTCTCGACCCTTTATTAACCTCGCGGACGCTCGGTAAATAAAATGCCTCGAGAATAATGAAAAAAAAGTTCTACTTTTTTCCCATGTAATAAATACTTATTTTTATATGTTTATCTTTTGTTTTTATTATTTGGACCTACCGGTAGTTTGAGCACAAAAAAGCACATCAGACTATGTAGCTCTCTAAAAACCAGCACAAAAAAGCACTATCAGACTATATAGCTCTCTAAAAACCAGCACAAAAAAGCACTATCAGACTATATAGCTCTCTAAAAACCAGCACAAAAAAGCACATCAGACTATGTAGCTCTCTAAAAACCAGCACAAAAAAGCACATCAGACTATATAGCTCTCTAAAAACCAGCACAAAAAAGCACTATCAGACTATATAGCTCTCTAAAAACCAGCACAAAAAAGCACTATCAGACTATATAGCTCTCTAAAAACCAGCACAAAAAGGCACTATCAGACTATATAGCTCTCTAAAAACCAGCACAAAAAGGCACTATCAGACTATATAGCTCTCTAAAAACCAGCACAAAAAGGCACTATCAGACTATATAGCTCTCTAAAAACCAGCACAAAAAAGCACATCAGACTATGTAGCTCTCTAAAAACCAGCACAAAAAAGCACTATCAGACTATATAGCTCTCTAAAAACCAGCACAAAAAAGCACATCAGACTATGTAGCTCTCTAAAAACCAGCACAAAAAAGCACTATCAGACTATATAGCTCTCTAAAAACCAGCACAAAAAAGCACATCAGACTATGTAGCTCTCTAAAAACCAGCACAAAAAAGCACATCAGACTATGTAGCTCTCTAAAAACCAGCACAAAAAGGCACTATCAGACTATATAGCTCTCTAAAAACCAGCACAAAAAAGCACTATCAGACTATATAGCTCTCTAAAAACCAGCACAAAAAAGCACATCAGACTATGTAGCTCTCTAAAAACCAGCACAAAAAAGCACATCAGACTATATAGCTCTCTAAAAACCAGCACAAAAAAGCACTATCAGACTATATAGCTCTCTAAAAACCAGCACAAAAAAGCACTATCAGACTATATAGCTCTCTAAAAACCAGCACAAAAAGGCACTATCAGACTATATAGCTCTCTAAAAACCAGCACAAAAAGGCACTATCAGACTATATAGCTCTCTAAAAACCAGCACAAAAAGGCACTATCAGACTATATAGCTCTCTAAAAACCAGCACAAAAAAGCACATCAGACTATGTAGCTCTCTAAAAACCAGCACAAAAAAGCACTATCAGACTATATAGCTCTCTAAAAACCAGCACAAAAAAGCACATCAGACTATGTAGCTCTCTAAAAACCAGCACAAAAAAGCACTATCAGACTATATAGCTCTCTAAAAACCAGCACAAAAAAGCACATCAGACTATGTAGCTCTCTAAAAACCAGCACAAAAAAGCACATCAGACTATGTAGCTCTCTAAAAACCAGCACAAAAAAGCACTATCAGACTATATAGCTCTCTAAAAACCAGCACAAAAAAGCACATCAGACTATGTAGCTCTCTAAAAACCAGCACAAAAAAGCACATCAGACTATGTAGCTCTCTAAAAACCAGCACAAAAAAGCACATCAGACTATGTAGCTCTCTAAAAACCAGCACAAAAAAGCACATCAGACTATGTAGCTCTCTAAAAACCAGCACAAAAAAGCACATCAGACTATATAGCTCTCTAAAAACCAGCACAAAAAAGCACTATCAGACTATATAGCTCTCTAAAAACCAGCACAAAAAAGCACATCAGACTATGTAGCTCTCTAAAAACCAGCACAAAAAAGCACATCAGACTATATAGCTCTCTAAAAACCAGCACAAAAAAGCACTATCAGACTATATAGCTCTCTAAAAACCAGCACAAAAAAGCACATCAGACTATATAGCTCTCTAAAAACCAGCACAAAAAAGCACTATCAGACTATATAGCTCTCTAAAAACCAGCACAAAAAGGCACTATCAGACTATATAGCTCTCTAAAAACCAGCACAAAAAGGCACTATCAGACTATATAGCTCTCTAAAAACCAGCACAAAAAGGCACTATCAGACTATATAGCTCTCTAAAAACCAGCACAAAAAAGTTGGCCTACTATCCTATAGTTCACAAAAAAAACAGCACAAAAACGTTTGGGCACGAAAAGATAGAAAAGCACAATAGGCATAGTTCATTATGTAGTACATAAGGTCTCAATTTATTAGTCATGTTCTCGACTATTCTTGAGATCTTGACTATTCCCCAATCCAGATCAGTCTCCTCACAACCGTTCTCATCCTCATCACGCACCTCATTGTTCTGCTTACCACTCCAGTCGGCGAAAAGTTCAAATTCAAACTGATTTAAAACGTTTTTCTAATTTCAACTCTAAAATGGCTGAAGGCCCCCAATGTGTTACAGAATGGGTGTTTTTATTGTTTTTATGGATGTAGCTCGAAAAATAAACCCTCATTACCGATGGAATAAAAACTTTCACCTTTCTTTGGCTATATTTTTTTAAAATTTATGTGAATTAACATTTTGAAATTAGCTGAAATACTACTGGAATATATTCGACCTATTAAATTACCGCTGTAAGTCAAAATTATTATATAATGGAATAATGGATTCCCTGAATGGGATTCTACCGCACTATTTCCAACAGTCCAAACTCTAAACCTACTCCAAAAGTTCAGTATAAACAAGTTGAATTAAAAAAAGGTCGAATTTTCAACCCAGTTGAAAATATAAATTCTCCTCGACTGCAGCACTCCCCCCCCCCCCCCCCCCCCCCCTTAGTCCTCCTCGCCACTCCACACTCTCCTCATGGCCATCTTCCTTTAAAATAAAAAAATAAAATAAAATTACGTATTACATGGGAAAAACACATTGAACATTTTTATAAATATTCTCTCGATGTAATAAATAATTATTATTTTGGATTACCTACAACCTCACCACTCCATCGTCATCGGTAGACCTACCAACAAAACAAACCAATTGAAGACTATCTAAACTCTGCCTCACCTAGTCTCATCACTAGGCCTCATCGGCCAACTCTGTTTCAGATTTCAACGCGATTTGTTTATGTTGTGTAGCAACTAGCAACCATATAGGTCCTTTGTTAATATTATTTATATTATATAAATAAATTGTTTCCTTTTTCATTGAAACGCGGAACAATTTACCACAACATATTTATCTGTTTTAGGTTTCTAGTTGATTGGATCAGCACAATATGTGAGAAAAGAAATATCAACTCGAACGGCCACCAACTGGCTGTTTATCTTTTAGACAACATTATGGACACCTGTGAGATACAGGAGGCTCATCTGCATCTTGTCGCTGTCTGTTGTCTGTCTATCGCCTGTTAGTACTGAGAGCTGGTCGCTGTCTGTTGTCTGTCTATCGCCTGTTAGTACTGAGAGCTGGTCGCTGTCTGTTGTCTGTCTATCGCCTGTTAGTACTGAGAGCTGGTCGCTGTCTGTTGTCTGTCTATTGCCTGTTAGTACTGAGAGCTGGTCGCTGTCTGTTGTCTGTCTATCACCTGTTAGTACTGACAGCTGGTCGCTGTCTGTTGTCTGTCTATCGTCTGTTAGTACTGAGAGCTGGTCGCTGTATGTTGTCTGTCTATCACCTGTTAGTACTGACAGCTGGTCGCTGTCTGTTGTCTGTCTATCGCCTGTTAGTACTGAGAGCTGGTCGCTGTCTGTTGTCTGTCTATCGTCTGTTAGTACTGAGAGCTGGTCGCTGTCTGTTGTCTGTCTATCGTCTGTTAGTACTGAGAGCTGGTCGCTGTCTGTTGTCTGTCTATCGTCTGTTAGTACTGAGAGCTGGTCGCTGTCTGTTGTCTGTCTATCGTCTGTTAGTACTGAGAGCTGGTCGCTGTCTGTTGTCTGTCTATCGTCTGTTAGTACTGAGAGCTGGTCGCTGTCTGTTGTCTGTCTATCGTCTGTTAGTACTGACAGCTGGTCGCTGTCTGTTGTCTGTCTACCGTTTGTTAGTACTGAGAGCTGGTCGCTGTCTGTTGTCTGTCTATCGTCTGTTAGTACTGAGAGCTGGTCGCTGTCTGTTGTCTGTCTATCGCCTGTTAGTACTGAGAGCTGGTCGCTGTCTGTTGTCTGTCTATCGTCTCTTAGTACTGAGAGCTGGTCGCTGTCTGTTGTCTGTCTATCGTCTGTTAGTACTGAGAGCTGGTCGCTGTCTGTTGTCTGTCTATCGCCTGTTAGTACTGAGAGCTGGTCGCTGTCTGTTGTCTGTCTATCGTCTGTTAGTACTGAGAGCTGGTCGCTGTCTGTTGTCTGTCTATCGTCTGTTAGTACTGAGAGCTGGTCGCTGTCTGTTGTCTGTCTATCGCCTGTTAGTACTGAGAGCTGGTCGCTGTCTGTTGTCTGTCTATCGTCTGTTAGTACTGAGAGCTGGTCGCTGTCTGTTGTCTGTCTATCACCTGTTAGTACTGACAGCTGGTCGCTGTCTGTTGTCTGTCTATCGCCTGTTAGTACTGAGAGCTGGTCGCTGTCTGTTGTCTGTCTATCGTCTGTTAGTACTGAGAGCTGGTCGCTGTCTGTTGTCTGTCTATTGCCTGTTAGTACTGAGAGCTGGTCGCTGTCTGTTGTCTGTCTATCACCTGTTAGTACTGACAGCTGGTCGCTGTCTGTTGTCTGTCTATCGTCTGTTAGTACTGAGAGCTGGTCGCTGTCTGTTGTCTGTCTATCACCTGTTAGTACTGACAGCTGGTCGCTGTCTGTTGTCTGTCTATCGCCTGTTAGTACTGAGAGCTGGTCGCTGTCTGTTGTCTGTCTATCGTCTGTTAGTACTGAGAGCTGGTCGCTGTCTGTTGTCTGTCTATCGTCTGTTAGTACTGAGAGCTGGTCGCTGTCTGTTGTCTGTCTATCGTCTGTTAGTACTGAGAGCTGGTCGCTGTCTGTTGTCTGTCTATCGTCTGTTAGTACTGAGAGCTGGTCGCTGTCTGTTGTCTGTCTATCGTCTGTTAGTACTGAGAGCTGGTCGCTGTCTGTTGTCTGTCTATCGTCTGTTAGTACTGACAGCTGGTCGCTGTCTGTTGTCTGTCTACCGTTTGTTAGTACTGAGAGCTGGTCGCTGTCTGTTGTCTGTCTATCGTCTGTTAGTACTGAGAGCTGGTCGCTGTCTGTTGTCTGTCTATCGCCTGTTAGTACTGAGAGCTGGTCGCTGTCTGTTGTCTGTCTATCGTCTCTTAGTACTGAGAGCTGGTCGCTGTCTGTTGTCTGTCTATCGTCTGTTAGTACTGAGAGCTGGTCGCTGTCTGTTGTCTGTCTATCGCCTGTTAGTACTGAGAGCTGGTCGCTGTCTGTTGTCTGTCTATCGTCTGTTAGTACTGAGAGCTGGTCGCTGTCTGTTGTCTGTCTATCGTCTGTTAGTACTGAGAGCTGGTCGCTGTCTGTTGTCTGTCTATCACCTGTTAGTACTGACAGCTGGTCGCTGTCTGTTGTCTGTCTATCGCCTGTTAGTACTGAGAGCTGGTCGCTGTCTGTTGTCTGTCTATCGTCTGTTAGTACTGAGAGCTGGTCGCTGTCTGTTGTCTGTCTATCGCCTGTTAGTACTGAGAGCTGGTCGCTGTCTGTTGTCTGTCTATCACCTGTTAGTACTGAGAGCTGGTCGCTGTCTGTTGTCTGTCTATCGCCTGTTAGTACTGAGAGCTGGTCGCTGTCTGTTGTCTGTCTATCGTCTGTTAGTACTGAGAGCTGGTCGCTGTCTGTTGTCTGTCTATCGTCTGTTAGTACTGAGAGCTGGTCGCTGTCTGTTGTCTGTCTATCGCCTGTTAGTACTGAGAGCTGGTCGCTGTCTGTTGTCTGTCTATCGTCTGTTAGTACTGAGAGCTGGTCGCTGTCTGTTGTCTGTCTATCACCTGTTAGTACTGACAGCTGGTCGCTGTCTGTTGTCTGTCTATCACCTCTTAGTACTGAGAGCTGGTCGCTGTCTGTTGTCTGTCTATCGTCTGTTAGTACTGAGAGCTGGTCGCTGTCTGTTGTCTGTCTATCGCCTGTTAGTACTGAGAGCTGGTCGCTGTCTGTTGTCTGTCTATCGTCTGTTAGTACTGAGAGCTGGTCGCTGTCTGTTGTCTGTCTATCGCCTGTTAGTACTGAGAGCTGGTCGCTGTCTGTTGTCTGTCTATCGTCTGTTAGTACTGAGAGCTGGTCGCTGTCTGTTGTCTGTCTATCGCCTGTTAGTACTGAGAGCTGGTCGCTGTCTGTTGTCTGTCTATCGTCTGTTAGTACTGAGAGCTGGTCGCTGTCTGTTGTCTGTCTATCGCCTGTTAGTACTGAGAGCTGGTCGCTGTCTGTTGTCTGTCTATCGTCTGTTAGTACTGAGAGCTGGTCGCTGTCTGTTTTCTGTCTATCGCCTGTTAGTACTGAGAGCTGGTCGCTGTCTGTTGTCTGTCTATCGCCTGTTAGTACTGAGAGCTGGTCGCTATCTGTTGTCTGTCTATCGCCTGTTAGTACTGAGAGCTGGTCGCTGTCTGTTGTCTGTCTATCGTCTGTTAGTACTGAGAGCTGGTCGCTGTCTGTTGTCTGTCTATCGCCTGTTAGTACTGAGAGCTGGTCGCTGTCTTTTGTCTGTCTATCACCTGTTAGTACTGACAGCTGGTCGCTGTCTGTTGTCTGTCTATCGCCTGTTAGTACTGAGAGCTGGTCGCTGTCTGTTGTCTGTCTATCGTCTGTTAGTACTGAGAGCTGGTCGCTGTCTGTTGTCTGTCTATCGCCTGTTAGTACTGAGAGCTGGTCGCTGTCTGTTGTCTGTCTATCGTCTGTTAGTACTGAGAGCTGGTCGCTGTCTGTTGTCTGTCTATCGTCTGTTAGTACTGAGAGCTGGTCGCTGTCTGTTGTCTGTCTATCGCCTGTTAGTACTGAGAGCTGGTCGCTGTCTGTTGTCTGTCTATCGTCTGTTAGTACTGAGAGCTGGTCGCTGTCTGTTGTCTGTCTATCGTCTGTTAGTACTGAGAGCTGGTCGCTGTCTGTTGTCTGTCTATCGTCTGTTAGTACTGAGAGCTGGTCGCTGTCTGTTGTCTGTCTATCGCCTGTTAGTACTGAGAGCTGGTCGCTGTCTGTTGTCTGTCTATCGCCTGTTAGTACTGAGAGCTGGTCGCTGTCTGTTGTCTGTCTATCGCCTGTTAGTACTGAGAGCTGGTCGCTGTCTGTTGTCTGTCTATCGCCTGTTAGTACTGAGAGCTGGTCGCTGTCTGTTGTCTGTCTACCGTCTGTTAGTACTGAGAGCTGGTCGCTGTCTGTTGTCTGTCTAACGTCTATCGTCTGTCTATTGTCCGAATATTTTCTATTTAATTTAAATATCCTTTCAGGTAAATACGAAGAGCGTGAAGTGAACATTCCGAGTGTGAACGCACTCAACTGCCACCTCAATAAACCCTACCGCCATCAGGATTACCTGAAGATGGAACTCATCCTGCTAGAGGCGCTGCATTGGAACGTTTCCGTGGCAACCCCCTCCCATTTCGCCTTCTTTTACGCCAGAGACGGGGCGACTACAGACGACCTTAGCGGTAATCTCAACAAGTACAGCATCGAAGATATCCGTCAGTATGTAGACAGATATGTCTCTTACTTCCTGGAAGTCTCTCTTCAGGGTTAGTATAATACATACTTATACGCCCACCGCTGCCATAAACACTTAGCTGCAAACTCAACGTTGTACTTTACTGTGTTGTCATCCTCGTAGCTTTATTTGCACTCACTCTCTTCGTTCGTTCGTGTACCAACCACTCAGATCGGAGCACTGGAAACTCACAAGTACCGTAATAGTTATACCGGTAACTTATTATTTCTAGAGATTTGTTACCTGAGATACCGGCCCAGCGTTATTGCTGCGGCCTGTGTGGCCTGCACCCGTTACTGTCTCAACCTACAACCAACGTGGACACACAATCTACGTCGTGTTACACGATACTCCCTAAAGGATATGTTCCCTTGTATGGAACATATGATACGGTTAGTGTTCCGTTCCCTTGTATGGAACATATGATACGGTTAGTGTTCCGTTCCCTTGTATGGAACATATGATACGGTTAGTGTTCCTTTCCTTTGTATGGAACATATGATACGGTTAGTGTTCCGTTCCCTTGTATGGAACATATGATACGGTTAGTGTTCCGTTCCCTTGTATGGAACATATGATACGGTTAGTGTTCCGTTCCTTGTAGGGAACATATGATACGGTTAGTGTTCCGTTCCCTTGTAGGGAACATATGATACGGTTAGTGTTCCGTTCCCTTGTATGGAACATATGATACGGTTAGTGTTCCGTTACCTTGTAGGGAACATATGATACGGTTGGTGTTCCGTTCCCTTGTAGGGAACATATGATACGGTTAGTGTTCCGTTCCCTTGTATGGAACATATGATACGGTTAGTGTTCCGTTACCTTGTAGGGAACATATGATACGGTTAGTGTTCCGTTCCTTGTAGGGAACATATGATACGGTTAGTGTTCCGTTCCCTTGTAGGGAACATATGATACGGTTAGTGTTCCGTTCCCTTGTATGGAACATATGATACGGTTAGTGTTCCGTTCCTTGTAGGGAACATATGATACGGTTAGTGTTCCGTTCCCTTGTAGGGAACATATGATACGGTTAGTGTTCCGTTCCCTTGTAGGGAACATATGATACGGTTAGTGTTCCGTTACCTTGTAGGGAACATATGATACGGTTAGTGTTCCGTTACCTTGTAGGGAACATATGATACGGTTAGTGTTCCGTTCCTTTGTATGGAACATTGATACGGTTAGTGTTCCGTTCCTTTGTAAGGAACATTGATACGGTTAGTGTTCCGTTACCTTGTAGGGAACATATGATACGGTTAGTGTTCCGTTCCTTTGTAAGGAAGATTGATACGGTTAGTGTTCCGTTCCCTTGTATGGAACATTGATACGGTTAGTGTTCCGTTCCTTTGTAAGGAACATTGATACGGTTAGTGTTCCGTTACCTTGTAGGGAACATTGATATGGTTAGTGTTCCGTTCCTTTGTAAGGAACATTGATACGGTTAGTGTTCCGTTCCCTTGTATGGAACATATGATACGGTTAGTGTTCCGTTCCCTTGTATGGAACATATGATACGGTTAGTGTTCCGTTCCCTTGTATGGAACATATGATACGGTTAGTGTTCCTTTCCTTTGTATGGAACATATGATACGGTTAGTGTTCCGTTACCTTGTAGGGAACATATGATACGGTTAGTGTTTCGTTCCCTTGTATGGAACATATGATACGGTTAGTGTTCCGTTCCTTTGTATGGGACATTGATACGGTTAGTGTTCCGTTCCTTTGTATGGAACATATGATACGGTTAGTGTTCCGTTCCCTTGTATGGAACATATGATACGGTTAGTGTTCCGTTACCTTGTAGGGAACATATGATACGGTTAGTGTTCCGTTCCTTTGTATGGAACATTGATACGGTTAGTGTTCCATTCCTTTGTATGGAACATATGATACGGTTAGTGTTCCGTTACCTTGTAGGGAACATATGATACGGTTAGTGTTCCGTTCCTTTGTATGGAACATATGATACGGTTAGTGTTCCGTTCCTTTGTATGGAACATTGATACGGTTAGTGTTCCGTTCCTTTGTAAGGAACATTGATACGGTTAGTGTTCCGTTACCTTGTAGGGAACATATGATACGGTTAGTGTTCCGTTCCTTTGTAAGGAACATT
>JAUCBJ010001207.1:0-26366 GCA_032718475.1 Nemertoderma westbladi
GAATCGCACTCACTACAATATTCGATTTAAATACGGTACTATCATAATAAATGGATATGTTACTTTATTTCACGCTGAGATATATAGCAATCAATAGTACATCACTGAGTTGACTTATTACACGGCGAATTTCACGCCTATTCGAAGTTAAAATATATATAACCATATGTAATCACTATATAATATTCCCTTGGTAAGCCCCCCCCCCATCTCGAAACAACTGTGGAACTACAGACGAAATTTATTGCTATGAGTAACAGTAACATAGAACCCTAACTACTGAGTGCGATACACCATCATTAGTAACTTTTTGTTCAATTTCAATAATTTATAATGGTTGACACGGATCAAATGCTTTCGATAAGTTAAGAAAAGAAACAGGCAACCCCTAGTTAAATATAGGTGAATGGACGTGAAAAATGCATAATTATGTTCATAAACTCTTATTAAGGAGACCAATACCCCAAATCTATTTTTTTTTATATTAATAAAGCTACAAATCTGAAACTTTAACACAGTGATCTTTTACTACGAAAAACTGAGTAGCGACAGCTTCTCAAACACTTTTGTTTGAAAAATATTGAACTTTTGTTCAGGTTGGTTTATCAAAAATTGTATATATTTTCAGGCTTTTTATGTAAAATATATCAAGTATCAGTAATACAACCAGGGAGGCCTTGCTCTTCTCTTCACAATAGACCTAGATATGTAGTCAATCTTTTATGAAAATTTCTGCATATAATTCATATTTTTTAAAAATTTATGGATTCTTTAGAATGCATGATGAAAAATGTCAAAACGACAAAGTGAGAAAAAATTATTTTATATAGACAGTCATGAATATCAATTATACTGATATTCATACTGCTGTTCTTGTTTACACAAAATATTATGTTTAATTTTGGATTCTGCCGTTCCCTTCAGTAAATTTTTCATATTTAAGTAATCTATGAAAATATATAAAATTACCAAAATTTGCGAAAACATTTCAATATTTTTTTCCAGAAAAAAATTCAAAAAGTTCAAATTTTGAAAAATACTGTTTTATGGTGAAAAATAACGATATCACCAAACCAAAGCCATTCTATCAAACTACACAAATATATATTTTTTTAAATTTTATTAAATATCACTTTTGATCGGGGTAATAGTCCCTTAAACCCAAATTGATTGTAATATAAAGTAAACATATAGTGTTAAGTGCTATCCCAATTCCCCCAAATGGCAGAACTAACTGAGAGGCAAACTGAGGGAAAGCTATCGCAACTGCGAGTAAATGTTTTAATTATATGGCGGAGACCTCAACACCTTTTGTAACAGCAGCGCTCACAATAAGTAGGATCAAAAGATATTCGTTAATCTTACCAGTCTTTCAATTTTGGCAGGCAATAAAGGCTAACATCTAAAGTACTGTAAAACACCGGCAACCCAAACAATAAACCAAACCTATGTCAAAATGTACAACAATTGTGGCTAAAAATTCGTAATTCATGCTAGGCTAGTAGGTTATTTTAACTAAATCCCAAAACACACAAATACTAATTTTTATAATTCAAAATATGAATAAACAAATAAATAAATACATTTTATACTTACAACAACAGTTAGTTACGTTGTCAATCTATACGGATTTTAGGATACTAGGGCTGAGAAAGAAATAATTAGATGGCGTAACACTAGTAGAATATAGATTTTATACTTAAACGTACAGTAGAATTATCGGCACAATATAAATATAGATATATATTTATAAATATATATCTATAATATATATATATATATTATAAATATATATTTTTGTAAGCGTAAAATAATAAATAAATAAAATATTATTTTAAATATACCTAGATCGACCTCAGAAAAAAATCATATATTACTTTATGGCAGTGATTTTTTATGTCCTTTTATTTGACTTTTTTTGTCCTCCTTTTTTTACGAATTGTGCATAATGACTTTTGTTGTCCTTTTAATGACTTTTTATGTATGTATTTCTTCAAACTGTCAGACTGCTGATTTCTGGACTGTCAGACAGTTGATTTCAACATGCCTATGCCAAAACATTCAAAATTTGTTGATTTCTGGTCTGTCGGACAGTTGGTTTCACTATGTCTGTGCCAAAACATTCCATGATTCCATGATTTATAGACTATGAGATAGAATTCCATATGCGCCTGTTGTAAAAAACTCTAAATTTAATAGTTTGTGGTTGTTGTCGATAATCGATTACCACATGACGTAGCAAAACACTCATTTTATAGCCAAAAACAATTACCAATTGATGGAAAGGAGCAGGTTAAGGCCGGATTTTCTAACCAAAACAATCAACAGTCACTTTACCAAATCAGGGAAAGGAGCAGGTTACAGAGGCGGGATTTTCTAACCAAAACAATAAACGATCATTTAACTAATTGAGGGAAAGGAGCAGGTTACAGAGACGGGATTTTCTAACCAAAACAATAAACGATAACATTACCAATTGAGAGAAAGGAGCAGGTTACAGAGGCGGGATTTTCTAACCAAAACAATAAACAGTCACTTTACCAAATCAGGGAAAGGAGCAGGTTACAGAGACGGGATTTTCTAACCAAAACAATAAACGATAACATTACCAATTGAGAGAAAGGAGCAGGTTACAGAGGCGGGATTTCCTAACCAAAACAATAAACGATCACTTAACTAATTGAGGGAAAGGAGCAGGTTACAGAGGCGGGATTTTCTAACCAAAACAATAAACAGTCACTTTACCAAATCAGGGAAAGGAGCAGGTTACAGAGACGGGATTTTCAAACCAAAAACAATAAACGATAACATTACCAATTGAGACAAAGGAGCAGGTTACAGAGGCGTTGATTTCCTAACCAAAACAATAACGATCACTTAACTAATTGAGGGAAAGAAGCAAGTTACAGAGGCGGGGGAAAGGAGCAGGTTACAGAGGTGGGATTTTCTAACCAAAACAACCAGTCAGCCGTTAGGCCTACCATAGTACCGTATTTAAATGGTAGGCTACACAGTAGGCCTACAGCAGTACCGGCGCCGGTACTAAAATACAGAAATACCTGCTTATACCTACATCTGTACATACAATACAGCAAAATAGTGCTATATATACTAATACCGGTACTGATAGCCTGAGAGAACAGCAGTAGAGAAACTGGTAGCATGGAACCTAACATTAGATTTTTGGAGGACATAAAAAATAAAAAAAAGGACAAAAAAAGGATTTAAACGGACAATAAAATTATTGCGTTACTTTATTACTAGCTTTCGATATAATAAGTATATCTTTTTCAAGTATTGAAAACCAACTATTTATAAATTAAATAAATTAACAATATAAGCACAATTATTGCTATTCAAGCAAATCTCTAAGGCTTCTACAATGCATTGTATTTATCTAAACACCATGGTTAAACAAGGAAAAATAAAATTTAAATTAGAAGAGAGATGTAGAACAGTTAACTATTTAGATATTATTACAATTTACATAGATGAGAGAGGTTTTATTCAAACAAAGGTGTACAGTAAACCAACAAATGTTCACCAATACATTTGCCCAAGCTCTGCACACCAACCCAAACTAAAATTTATTCCGTACGGAGTGGGGTTAAGACTGAGAAGAAACAGTTAACAATTTAATGATTTATTTAATTCTTTAATCGAATATGGATCAGCATTTTGTTGCTAGGGGGTGGAATATTCAGGATGTGTGTGAACAATAGAAAAAACGCAAAAACGATAACAAGAAGAAACCAATTTACTACGTAGCTGAGGTGGCTCGAAAAGTAGGAAATCTGGCGGAAATAATTAGCAAAAACGCAAGTATATTGAATGACAACATAATTACACGTGAGCTCAATAGGAATTATGAGTTTAGAGTAGTACATCGAAGGGCCCCAACTTTGAAAACAATGAATTGAAAGCATTGGTTGGTGCTACGAAGTGTAAACGAAGATGTAATCCTTGTGAATCTATTCAACCTCTATAAATCTATTTAAAGAATTTTACAACAACGACCCCACTGAACAAAAAGAGATATCTAATTAAAGGAAATTTTACTTGTGACATTAAGAATGTTATTTATCTGGCAAGGTGTGAAAAATGCAACTTACAAGGGGTAGGATCGACAACCGACCTAAAAGCAATAATTAGAAATTATAAAAGCAAGATTGTAAACAATAAACCTATGACTTCAATTGAACATCATTTCTGTGAACAGGTTGGACACAATTTTGCGGACTTCATAATTACACCCATTGATAACGTCAAATTTAAATCGAGCAACAAAAAAGATCAAACTAGCGAACTAAGGAACAGGGAGGGCTTTTGGCAATGTACTCTGTTAACAGTGAAACCATTCGGGTTGAACACAATCAACGAGGCAGTAGTAAATGATTTCGGTGTAGATGTATTCAACCCATAGTTAAATCGGTTCGCCTGAGAAACACGAAATAGGAAAGACGTAAACAAACTTTCTAGAATTTTAAATTGTGCTTATGTTGTTAATTTATTTTATTTATAAATAGTTGGTTTTCAACACTTGAAACAGATATACTTATTATATCGAAAGCTAGTAATAAAGTAATATATGAATCGATCTAGGTTTATTTAAAATAATATTTTATTTATTTATTATTTTATGCTTACAAAAATATATACCGGATCCCTTAACCCACTGCGGTTTCTTACATATTCAAGTAATATATCTTCCTACAATAATTTATTATAAATAGATATATATTATATATAAATAAAGATAAATAAAATTTTTTATATTCTTACCAAAATACAATACATAGAGTAATATAAACTCTACTATATCATCAATTAAACACAATCTTAAAATCTATCACGCATTTACACTACTAATTGGTCTAAAACTGCGAATCACTGATGTTAGTAATTTAATTTTATAATGGGGAAGATTATAAATAGATTTCTAATAATTGTTATAAAAAATTTTTTATATGAGAGGAAAAACGTCATTAGATAGTGATTTTCATTTCAATCATCTCTGCAGGATTTAGAGAAGTGAACTCCCTCCACCAAGGCCCATGCATTGGGTCATTGTAAATCCCATTCAAATTAGCGTGGGAACAACTTTTATACCACCATGCACCATTGAAATGCACAGCGCAGTTTTTAAAATCTAATGCATCGTTGTCGTTATCCTTTGTGGTGAAGGGCTGACCATCTATCCAATTATTGTCAGTGGGATCACCAGGTAGCAGAGCATCCCCTGCAGTCCCTCGGTATCCAGAGACTCCTATAGTATAACGTGTGCTTTCCGAACCAACTCGGAATGAGGAATATTCCGCGAATCCATATTTCCCATTATACCAGATATCCACTCTCAGTTTAACCCCTCCAGCAGTAAGGTTGTGTATGGTATCCAACCCTAACCAAAATTCGCCTCTAACGTCACCGAATCCAGACTTATAATTTGCCCAATCCCGATAGAAGTTAACAGCTCCATTAGCTCTCTTTTGAATCACCAACCAAGGACCACCTGGAACCATGGTGTCACACCTGATTAAACCATTTAGTCCATGTTGACTATTGTATACGTGAAGTGTATTATTCAGTTGGAAACTGGGACAAAGGTTATTTGGAAGAACTCCTATTGCGAGAAGTATTGCTTTCTTTTGTTCATCAATCTTACCAATGAATTCATTTGATTGTTCATTTACTTTCCCACCAAATATATCACTTTGTTCATTGAGTTTATTTCTCAACGTTTCAGTATTCTTATTAACAGAATCATTAAATGTATTTTTATTTCCCTTAAAAACGTCTTTGAATATGTTGGCGTGATCAATTAGACTATTATTGACTATATCATTTTTGTTTTCGATGTTTCCATTAAAGTTGCTAGATAGATGATCCAGTTGCTCAGCTACTGCCTTTTCTTTTTCTTTCCTGTTGTCTGCCAAATTCTTCAACTTCAATTCGAGTTCTCTTTGGTCTGTTTGATTATTTACCATGAAAAAAGAAATCCTTGCCAAAGCAGCCATCAACACTAGTAGTCCAATAAGTGTTATAATTATAGTTATCCACTGGCATTTTGTTGGATTTCTCTGATCAAGTTTATCACCCTTGGTTTGGAGAGTTTTTTTTCTGATTATCGGATCAGGCACATCATATACGCCTTCTTCAATAACTGATGGCTTTTCATTACCCGTCCTTGTTAACTCATAAATAGGATTGGTCAACTCAACTGCATCATCATCAGTTGTTTTTGGGGTAGAATTTAATGCATAAACAGGATTAGTCAACTCTACTGCCTTATCATCGTTTGTTTTTTGGGTAGAAGCATCCATTTTTCTCACAAAATATTATGTTTTCTGTCGCTTTATATAAACCAGTACTTGTTACACCTAACATACAATTAAAATTTATCAACTAAGGTTGATAACCATAAGTGCAGGCAGGTTATTACCCGAAGTCTAGCCCCTCCTATGTTAATACCAGCATAATGAGTACTGTGTCTAACTTGGAATATAGCAGTATTATAATTGGTAAGTAAGTCTATCATATGATCCATTATTTTATTGAAAATTTTTGTTTGAGAATAACTCAAGTAAGCCATACTTATTATAATACTATTATTTTCGCCGCTAGACACAGAGCTTATGTTAACAAATTAAACTGCATTCTCGAATATTGTCGAATGCCTGCAATGGGAATATATATTGGAAATTATACAGAAACATACAATACGAAATATTTCCAGTTTTTAGAATGATTCGATGGAAACAAAGTATTGAAGAATTTTAAACCTGATTGAGTTAAGGATCACAGTATTTAGGTCTATTTATACTCGGCTGTATGACAGCCATACGACAACATCGTGCGGCCGCCGTGTTGTCAATGTATCATCCATGGCCATGGCCATACGGAATATGCAGTTGATTTACGACAGTATGAGGTCACCGTAAGGCATCGGATGCGTACTGCCACTGGTGAACATACCACGGAAATGCCATTAAATTTAATTTATGAAGAACTCAATTATTTCTGAAGAATCCAAGCGTCCTGTCATAGCATGTGGAAAACGAATTTCAAGAATACATAGATAGCATAAAAGAGAAAAAAACTGAAAAATGGGAGATTTCAGCAATTGTTGAAATGGATTCTAAAGAATGTAAGGGAAAGTGGACAGCGTTGCGTTAGACAACAGCTAAACAAGAAAAGTGCATTTCCATTTTTGTGCATGTGGCTGTCGTATGGTCAGACGGCTGGCCATATGGCATGTTTGTATTGCCAAAACGGCAATAGACTGACTGTATGATCACCAGAAGGTCTCTTTGAGGCGAAGTACCCTACATCATACGGTCAGGTTGAGATCACAGTAAGACAGCCATAACAACGATAATTGAAATGCACTTTGCTTGTTTTGCTATTGTCTTCACATAAGGAACACGCAATGCTGTCTTAGAGGTCATATTGATAGTTAAGTAGCTAATTAATTTTTTAGCTTATGTAGCCTTGCCTTTGTAGCATTTATGATGGAATTCAAATTTGAATATGTGTAAAAGATCGTACAATCTTGTTCCTGGTTACACTAGTATTTCGGACTGTTGTTTCACATAAACAATAAAAATTATAGGCTTTCACAATTCACTGATCGAATATAAATGTTTTCGATTCAGCCCAAGGCTTGCCAATTGTGGATTGCATGGTGGTGACAAAATGTTTTTGTTAAATCGGCATCTCACTGTGCAGTTTCAATGCAGCAGGCCGATTATAGTAGTTTAGTAGTAGTAGTAGCTATGTTGCTGGCTCACAAAGTCCTGGTTTTGCTGGGTCTCACACTGACCTCTGCATTCACAATTCTGTGGTCCGAACCAATAAGAAGGATGAACGAGCTGTGTATGCCTCTCAGTTAATCATGCTCTTCCCCAGGCATGTTGTGCTCCAGCATGTTCGATTTATAAATAATGTAGCCCGCACTGCTGCTACGTGCTAATTGTCAATTGCTCCATTGTACTACTACAGCAGTGTGTACTACAAATACATAATCTCCATCATTAATTAGGTGGACTAATCTGACAGTAACTTACAGTAACTGTATGTTATTTACTTATTATTTGGCAAGAAAGGTATATTGTTGTAATGCATTAATGCAGGTTTGCAGTTTTAAGGCCTGTTAAAGTGTTTCTATTTCCATAATAAATGTATAATTAAATTGAAAAATAAATTAATAATATATAATAATAAATTTGTCACACATATTGCAAACACATCTTGTGTAGAGAAGTTAAATAAATGTTTGCTAAATAATAGATAAAAATATATGAACATTATTGCATTAAATCACCTTTATCTTTTACAGACTCCGTTGAGGTCACCCAGTTCCCAGTTTATCGATTGTTAAACCTTTGTAGGATTGCACACGCCTTAGTATCAAGTTTATTTTGTACTGATTAAACTATTTCTATATAACGTAATACACTTTCTTTATTTTATTATATAATTATCAATGTTTATAATATTCCAAAGGACAAACCATGCACCACACAAACAGCGGGACCGATTAATAAACTCAACTTAATATGATATCGATTAAGAAATAACCCTTTATGTTGCTGCGTCATAAACTATGCTCATTTGCTCTTTCCTTGTGCTGTCTTGCGCTTTCAGATGTGTTGTATAGTGTGTCCAACACAATCTTCAAATCTGATCAATTTCCCGAACTCAAACTTAAAGATAATGGACCTGAAACTATTTAGTAGTACAATTTATAAATAAATCTATTATTAACTAATTAATTAATTTATATTGCCATTGTGGCGCAAAACTGAGCAATTCCGATTCACAATTTTGCTTCAAAAATAAGTTAGGCACAGAATTATGCGTATACACTTTAGTAAATAAGTCATACAGTTCTATTTAGGTAACGACAGCCCAGTTCAAATTTGTTTTATTGATTCCTTAAAAGCTGATTGATTTATTAAATTACTACTACAAATTTCATGCTCTTACTGTATCATAGGGTTATTCAAGGTCTGGTATTCTGGGTCAATGATCTAGAAAATTGCTATAGGGGCTGTTGCGCTGTCAGTCAGAGAGGTAACAACCCATGGGGTAAGGATTTACCCATGGGGCGCTAACTATCAGATAGTCTGATACCAACTGTCAGACAGTCTTTTTCAACTATCAGATAAATGATCGCCCAGTTACAAGTTCCCTCATAGTTGTATTTTTTAAACCCCGAGTGTTGTTGACAGAGTCTGTTACTTCCGAAATCGTTGATCGTGGTGCCAATGCCGGAATTCTGGCTTTGATTAAAAACACTGAACTGCTGAACGATGGCGGAATCTACGAAACCCGGCCGGATTCCTAATCCGAGGAGGCGACGGAGTCAATTGAACGTAACAATGAAACGGTCGCGATGGACTGATGGGAGTCTATTCAATGTATCCAGAACGATACGATGGCGGCGGAGTCTATTACAGTATTAAACACGCATTCAAAGCGATCAGATGATGGCGAAGTAATCTACAAAACAGAGAACGACAGGAAGGCGATGGAGTTTCTGAGTTTATTAAACCCAGTAAGATGTGCATAGTGAAGCGATCGAGGCGGATAACAGAGTCTATTACAGTATTAAACACGCAACCAAAGCGATCAGACGATGGCGAAGTAATCTACAAAACAGAGAACGACAGGAAGGCGATGGAGTTTATTAAACCCAGTAAGATGGTGCATAGCGAAGCGATCGAGACGGATAACGGAGTCTATTACAGAATTAAACCTGGAACGAAGACGGTGGAATCTATAGGCCTAAACCTGGAACAATGCGAACAAGGCTACTCTAAAGTTAGACTAGACTGGTTTGTGAGATTAACTTGCCAATACTAACTCAATACAATTTGCTTTCTTCGAATTACTAATAATATGTTTTAATCTTAATAATAAATTATTCAACATCAATTATTTTATAAGTCTTGTCAATGTATAAGATTGGTAAAGACTAAAGAGCTAACTTTAGGAAGATCTGCCTTATATTTTTAGAATTATTATAATTAATTTTTGTTATGTTTATAATGAATTGTATCTTTTGACAGACTACTTGATGTGCGACCATGATAATAAAATTAAATGGTGCCGAAATATTTTCACTTACTTAAGTGCAGGGGGGGGGGGGGGCAATCAATATTCTTCCCTCTCCAGGTGAAAATCGACGCAAATAACAGCTTGTTTACTACTAAAATAAAACTGCATCATATTCTATAGGAAAAAACATTATAGGGGAAACTTTAGCAAGTTGTGTTTATTTTAGCCGATAGACAAGATTACATGTTTACCAAGTTTGGCATAATTTAGTCAAAGATTGAATAAGTTACGATTTTAAATTATGACATTTAATTGTATTAATTCCAACATATGGAGTAAAGATTTAAAATCAATTAATATATCGCTGCAATAAATTAATAAAATTATTTAATAAAAAGAGTTCATGTTAATCATTAGAGGGGGAGGGGTCGGTGAGCAGGTCTGCAAGGAACATTGCCGTACGTAACGCTGATATAGCTGGAGGGACGCCGGCGCACGCTCTATAGTGTACCGCACTGTCCGCTGTGGCCCCGCATAAGCGACAGTGGCACTGTTCAGCTGGACGCCAGCAGCTGGGGGTCGCACAGAGTTTGTGGTGAAAACCGTTTGCGATGAGCTGACCAGCGGTGCGGCGCCGATAGCCAGTTAGATTAGCCGGGTCTATTTCAGACGTTTCGGGGTCGTCTACGACCGACAAGATTGCGGTTGACGAGGCGAATTTGCTATTACTGAACCAGAGTTTCCAATAGAAAGCCCGAATTCTATGGATGTGGTCCAGCTGTGCAATATTATTTTCCGAAGTGAAAACGCTGCATCCGTAGGATATAGAAGGGTAAATGATGGCAAGCCATAATCGTTTTGCGGTCGTCATGGATACAACATTTAATTTAACTTTGGTAGCGAGGCGCATACAGCAGGCAATACCTTTACTATATAAATGGGCGTGGTGGCCACCGGGGCCATTTTTCGTTGATAGGACGACCCCTAGATATTCGAAGGTGGGTTGGAATTCTATTGGAGTACCGTTATACGTCAATATGTCATTGCGGCAGAGTCGACCGCCGTTTCGGAATTTTACTGCTTTTGTTTTCAGTATATTGACTTGTAGGTCGTTGCGGGAGCAATAGTCAGATAATTTATCCAAACCATCCTGGACTGTATCTATCGAGTCACCGGCAATTACGAGGTCATCAGCGTACATGATTACCAAGCAGGCAACTGCCATAATTGCTGCTGGTAAGTCGGCGACTAGAAGGCTGAACAATAAGGGGGAGAGTTTATCTCCTTGGACTACCCCTACAGTTTGGCTGATTGGTTCCAGAACGTACGGTCCAATACAAAGACATACAAAGTTAATCGCAATTAGCGCCCAAATAACACGTATGAACTTGCTGCTGACACCACAGGCTGATAACTTCTTGCAGAGAGTCTCTCTATTTACCGAGTCGAACGCCTTTGTAAAGTCGACAGTAAATTATCAGTGGAGGGTGAAGGCGCTGGGCCAGGATTCAGTTATACTTGAATAAAGAATAGTGATTAAACCAAGGGATACGCGATATATGACACTGCTGTATAAGTTCATTGAATGACTGTTGATTTCGAAACAATTAATTCAAAACTATATAAATGTTAATATAATGTTGGATTTTTTTTGTAATAATTAACAGATGAATTATATTTCATTAATTTATTTTTTTTATCTAATCACATTATTAAATAACGAAGCAAAGAAATAATACTAAGATTGAATATTTAATTGAAGGTACAGTACCGAATTGAATATTTGAATGGGAGAATCTTTTAGGCTCGTTAAGCCAAGGAATGCCTGTTCACCACCATGGGTGATCTTCCACAGTAAACCCTTCCACTCTGTTTCCCAAGTTGCCTTGGTTCCCAATCGACCACTGAAGGATGGAAGCCGGGGTTGGGCTAGGCTGCAGCATTTAAAGCACTGTGCCCAAACAGTACTGCCCCATCTAGGGATCGAACATTGAAAATTTAAGATTGCATAAGATAGAGTATTGAATATTGAATATCTTCGGCCGTCATCCCGTTGGTGACTGCATTGGCAACCATTTCCACAGTTTCGATTGGTTTTGGCTCTTCAGTCCCCGAATAGACCGATGGTCGGCATGGTTGCTGTCCCCATGACTGAGGTTGCATTACCAACCAAAATTGCCATCTCCAGGCGTTGGAGCAGAAACTGGTGTGACCGCGGTTCGTGGGTGGCACTGTGGAGACGAGCCCCGATCTCCCCAGGAAGGTGGATGTCTCTGGACCAGGGTGGCCAAAAGGTCTCAAAGGCCACGGGGTGAAATAAATGGCCCCGGTCCATTAGGTCGCGATATTTAGAGTTTTTAATGCGCTCCACCCCCTTAGCTGAGTGCCCCTCGGCAATGATGGTTTGTTGAAGGTGGCTGTGGGCCAGTGGTTCTAGTAATAATTAACGCAAAGATATGATTAGGTAGGCCTACGTGATATTACTGTATTAATTTCTCAAACCAAACCTCCATTGACATCAAATATATCCAATTTCTCAATCCATACTAATCGGTATGTAATAATGCAGTAATGTACACCTGTACACTGTAATGCAATACCGGTTATGTCAATGTCCAACCAAACAATGCATTGAGTGTTATCGGACCAGCCTCCGATAAATGTTAGGCTAACGGCACCTCGCTCTGTTGCATCAGTTTTTGTAGTGGTCAGGTGGTCTAGTTCCAGGCTACCGGAATCCGTTATGCCTAGTGCATGATATAGAATCAGCACATCCTGACATCTGTGCAATTCCTGAACTCAGGCGAGCATTTTACAGATGGTGGTCTAATTTATATGGTCTTGTACAGCGAAACCGTGTATTATTTACAGATGTAGGCTAAATTTCGGGTCTTGTACCATGCACAGTACTGGTGGGCCTACACAGCTACTGCTATTTTGCCTAATACAGGTCCCAGAGGTAAATCCTTACCCCACAGGCTGTTACCTCTCTGTCTGACAGCGCAACAGCCCTCTCTCGAAAATTGTCTGTCCAGGCAGATAGTAATCTACCAATAATGGCTGGTCAGGAGTAGAATACTACTCTCATCTCCAATTTGAGCGCACTCCATTGCGAGCTGCATCTAGCAGCAGGGGTGGTACAGGGCATGGCCCAGTAGATGAGCTGCAAAGCCAGTGGTGGGTCATGTGCTTCAGATTAGTTATGGGTGATATGCACCCTAACTGACTCAACTCATACACCCACCCTGTGGAATGGCAAACTATGGTGTGGTATTTGCCCCGAGAGCTGACTTGGTAAAAAAGCACCCCCCAACCCCCACTATGGATTACATTAGCAATGAGGAGGTTCCGGCAACTAGAGGTCAGTGGAATTACTAGACAGAATTGGCCTCACAGGCGTCAGTTATCTCCTGAGAAGCTGCCTGTCGCCCTCCCTACTGGAGAGAGAGCCGCCAATAATTCTGTGAGTCCCTTGGAGGCCAGATTGTGAGGTGGAGAGGGATTCTGGAATTGGAGGCTTTTTGATGCACAGCTCCACAAGCCCCAAAATATATGTAACGCTACTATTATAATATGTGTTGTGTTCAGGTATATAGCCATTCAGATACACGGCTAGCCCCACTACTTATTCGTTCTGGTAAATCTGATATTTGTATATAGTGTGCATATTTCTCCTATTGGTCGGCTCAGAAAGTCTGCACTCAAGATTCCAGATAGTGAGTAGTGTTGCTTTTGTGTTTGTGGGCCTTCATTGGCTACTACCTAGTGGCCGTCCTTCTGTGACCATTGTATTTATAGTTTAGATTTAGTTCATTTGTAGGCCTAACCTTCATATTATTACCCTCAAAACCCCTAACTAGACACTGGTGCTTAGATCGTGGCTTTTCCAGTTAACATTATTCCACTTTGTATAAAACATGTGATGTGGTTGGAGAAAGCTGCTACTCAGCAGCAACCAATCGCGTTAATCCTGTTTAACACTGAGTCAATGAGAATGTAATATTGCTAACATGAAAAAGTTCAGGTTAACATTATTCCATATCTCAGTATCTGTATTCACTAATCTATTAGGCCCTACACCTACCCTTGAGACTGGCCTTGTCTGTTTCATTATACAAGTTATACCGAAAGTATTCAGGCGACAGGCAGAAGAACAGTAGGTACAGCAAAGCAAATTATTAAGAATTGAAGCAACAGTAATTACTGTAATCTAGTAGCCAATACCTAGGTTTTGTTAATTCAATACTTTAAGCCTTAAAGGGGCCTTATTCTTTCTCATGGTACAGTAGTTACATGGCAGCATGGGAGCAGTAATGAGACGATTAAAAAAGTAGTGGAATGTAATTTATGCGATAATAAGTACACAACAACCTCTGTGTTATCGAGACACAAACAAAAAATTGATAAAAGGAGAACCAACAGTGAAACTAAACCATTTCCACGTTGTCCAGCCTGCCAGCATTGTTCTTTTTGCTACTCGCGTTTCGGGAATGCTACAGACAGACCTTGGACCAATTGAATGGATAGGATGTAGCATTTGCACGGGTGTAAACACTACGCCGACAACCGGCAACCACTGCCGATAACAGCAAATATGAAAATGTAACCTGAGTTCGTAACTCTCGTTTATTGTTTTGGTTAGACTAACCTTCCACTGTAACCTGTTCCTTTCCCTCAATTAATAAATAACATTAATTAGCTTTAATAATGGTTGTCGGCGTTGGCTGTCGGCGTTACGGCGTAGCATTTACACCCCATTTGCACGAAGTGGTTGGTATCATAAAAGTTGTGTGAATAAAACGCAACACGAGATTCGGGGTGATGAACTGATATGTGAGACCTGCATTTTTGCCCACATTGCATATTACTACGTGGCAAGTACTTCAATGAGATATTGTATACTACTACTACTACTACTAGGATCGGCATGCTGCATTGCAGCTGCATTTTTAAGAATGCTGTGCCGGCTTGTCAACAAAATTGCACCGCCACAACTCCCTATCACCCATGACATTTGCTAGATCATCCGCATCTTTAAGGCCAGTGTCCTTTAAGATGCGTCTCAAGAAAGTCATGGGCTGTCCACCATGCTTATTCACTCCATGAGGCTGCCAAAGTACAAGATTATGCACTGGCTGGTCCTCACGGCGAAAGCAATGTCCTGCAAAGCGGAGGCGATTTTGTTCTAGTGTCAAGCTTGGGGGAACCAATGAGACACCTCCAATGTTATATAGTGTCTGGTTGGAGATGTGTGCATTGTACTTGACACAATGAACCCGGTGTAGCATTCTTGTGAATGTGCCATCCAGAGATTTGGTGTCCTCAGCAGTTAGCTTATCTGCCAAGGCAGTCAGCTCACCTTGTCGCATTGGGGACCCGAGTGTTAGGGTGTTTACTGAGGCTAGTCTACTGACTTGCCTCAGATTCACCAATGGCTTTGTTGGTCGGGGTGGAACATGAGAGTAGCCTCCAACTCCAGAATCCCTCTCCCCCTCACAATCTGGCCTCCCTGGTGACCCAGGGTTTGGGCCAGAAAGGTCCTCAGGAAAGGGACTCAAAGAATTGTTGGCTGCTCTCTCTCCAGTAGGGGGTGAGACAGGAAGCCGGTCAGGAGTTAACTGACGCCTGTGAGGCCGATTGTGTCCGGTAATTCCACTGGCCTCTCTAGTGGCCGGACCTCCGCATTGCTAATGTAATCCATAGTGGGGGTTGGGGGTGCTTTTTTGCCGAGTCAGCTCTCGGGGCAAATACCGCACCCTGGTTTGCCATTCCACAGGGTGGGAGTCGCAATGGAGTCAGATATGAGGCCCATCACCCATATCTACTCTGGCACACATGACCCACCATTGGCTGTTGCAGCTCATCTGCTGGGTCATGCCCTGTACCCGTGCTGCCAGGTGCAGGTCGCAGTGAAGTGCTCTCAGAGTGGACATGAGAACACTCTACTCCTGACCAGCCATTGGTAGATCACCATCTGCCTGGTCAGGCCATATACCCCTGCAGCCAAGTATATGGGTCCTTAATCCAGGACCAAGGGCGTCCTTATCCCAGAACGTAGGGGGTCCTAGTTACAGGACCAGATTTGCCCTAGTAAGAGGGTCTATGCAGCTACAGGTGGCACCTCCTTTATGCTGCATGGAGGTGGCAAGTTTTCTTGATCAATGACCTAGAATACCTGACCTGACCTGACTCGTACATATGGAGGGAGCTCTACTAGCACTGATACTGCTCCCCCAGTGTACATAACACCCTTATAATTATTATTGTGCTCTAAAGTTCTATAGTATGTACAATTATGTACATATATATTCAATATTCTACCTTTAATTACTATGAGTGCAATCATATATACTGTATATAGACGGAAGAGAAATAAATAAATTGAATTGAAAAAAATATATATATATATATAATGCAGCTGCAATGCAGATGCAGATGCAGATATTGTATAAGTACAGTATGTTTATTACTAAACCGGACTTAACTATAAATATTTCATTTACAGTTTACATCATTGTAATTAAACTAATCCACTTAAACTACATACGTTTTTTTTCTTGCATCTGTGCATATATTATGCCTGGTATTGTACCATCAGACCATATAATATTTTATATGGCTTACTCGATTACTAACTGACTAACACTAGCAGGTAGCAGCTTAATTGCTGTAATATCTGATTACTTTGGAATAATGTCAACATGAACTTTTTCATGTTAGCAATATTCCATTCTCATTGACTCTGTGTTAAACAGGATTAACGTGATTGGTTGCTGCTTAGTAGCAGCCCCTAGCAGGTTTCTCCAACCACATCACTTGTTTTATACAAAATGGAATAATGTTAACTGGAAAAGCCACGATCTAAGCACCCATCTAACTAGACCTCATAAGAGAGATAAGATCTAAGAGGTCTAAACTATTATCTTACCTTCTTACATACTTACCTGCTTACCTTTTACATACTTACATAGTTAACATTGATTTATTGTTATCATTGCTGTTATTATCGTTGTTGCTCATTATGCATTAACATTGTTTAAAAGAAACATCTCGTTTTATTTACCACCATAATAGGTGAGTTGCTAACTTCGAGTATTGTCCTACAGGCGACAACGGTTCAAACGCATTGAGTGTGTATGACATCTAACACTGTAATATTATTTACCAACACGAACACAAGCATTCATAACAAACATATTTAAGATCAATGGAGTGGAATAAAATAACACTTAGCTTTGCAATAAAACTTTGACTTTCAAATAATAAAATTAAAATGTCAAGCACTGATAGCGATTTGAGTCTAAAGTCAGAACCCCTCACACTGAACCCTGCAGTGCTCATACCACCTGCCACTATGCCTATGATAGCTCAATCAGTTTGCAGTAAGAAAATTTGGGAGCGTTCAAGAATTCAAACCAGGCAGGTCTCCAGGGAGGCGGAAGAAGCTAGACTTGGCCAGAACCTTTCTGACAAACCAATGGATGGAGATAAGTCACTAATCACCAGGCCACTTTCATGCCCGACAACTGGTACAATGGTAAGTGAACCCAACACCCATCTGAACCTTATTAACTTTGAAGACGGCATTGGTCAAGGCCAAGGTCAGCCGTTTTTGGCAGATACTTCCCCAATCATGTTTACTCACTCCCAAACAAGTAGCGAGGAGGGAAGTTCCGATGCAAGTCAGCAGCTCAGTTTTAATGAGCCTCTCTTGTCTACTCCACAAGTCAGACTAGCTTTCCTGTTAGAGGAGATAGACAGCTACCGGCATAAGGTTGAAGAGGGTACATTAGCTAAAGAGAAAGCACAACTCGCCAAACAGGAAGCTCAACTTACAGCTTTCATGGAGAAGGAACTAGCTATAAAGCAGAAGTTAGGCCTACTAAAGCAAGATGAACAAAACCATAAGGAAAGTTCTAGCTTACAACAAGGATGTGATAAGTCCTATAAGGGTACTTTTACTTCATCCAATAAGAGCATTTCCATGGATGCAGGTGGAAGTGTGAGGAGCTCAAAGAGTAAACGCAGGCAAGCCACCCAAGTAGTTTTACCAGACCTCCCTCCTCGAGATCGAAATATGATCTCTGGTGATTATGCCAGCATGGTTTGCAGTTTCCACACTGGCGCTGCTCCTAAGCATTCCATGGAAAAATTGCCAGAGGTATAGAGCCGAATGAGCCTAAGCCTCTAATAATACACGAGAATGTGACAGTAGATAAAATGTCGAATGAGGAGCACCCGACACCCGCTTATACACACAGCGCCTTCACTATTAAACCAAACGATAGTGGTGCTTCACCCGAGTTCATTGACTTAGTAGTAGAAACGCATAAATCTGATGGCCTGCTGAAGACCATGGCAGTAACCTCTTCAATAACCAGCAGTAACTACTTATCTCACTCTATAATCCCAAATGTTAAAACCACAAACATGCATGCAATATACTGTTCAAGTTACCCAAGCCATCCCATCAATGACATACTCCTGGCTACGGGACCGTGGTTATTTATCTAATACAGTAGCACAATCTAGAGAAGGAAGAATTTATTTTGGTAGTGGGGTCTCACCAATAACTCGTTTGGAAAGGGAACCTCACCCCCCAACCACCTCGAAATATATTCCCCTATTACTTTGAGGGAGGAGCAAGTCCATGCAGAAAAGCTACACATTAGGGACATGCCAGTTATTGAATTCCCAGTGACAACTGAAGTTGACTCATATCATAAACCATATCATAAACACCCATATTACACCAATCCAGATGATAGGCTGCCTCCCCCTGGCCCCGCTATAAAAACCGCAATAGTGCCGGTAACAGGATATCGGGACTGGAATGAGACAATGCCGTTATCGCCAGGAAGGCGGAGATTTGTCCCACTATATAATAATGTGACACCCCTCCCTCACCCGGAAGTTAGCTCATGGATGATGTGCCTCGCCACAGGGTGACTCACGCTATACCAGAGTTAATGCCTCATCATTCCCAGATGATAGCACACCTAACAATTTTACCAATGCACCATTTCCAGACAGAAGAATCTACAAGCTGCATCCTGGCCAGGAGCCAGCTGAAGACCAATTGAAGGTGTGTAAGGAAAAATTGATCTCCATATTGAAGGATAATTAAGACCTACAGCAACAACTGGTTCTTTTACAGGATACAGCTTGTTCGCGCTTTTAGACCTTTAACAGTTTAACCCACCAATTTTAGGTGTCTTCTAGTTTATAAATCGACTTTAGCCTATAACAAGTATTTGGTGAATATAAAGTTACATTAGCCGAAGCCAGCCTATGCGCGACCATTCACCCACAGTTAAGGGAGACTGGATTTGGATGCTCTGACCTTATTGCGGTGTAGACTTACTGTATTATTCGATTGCTCGTTACTATAATATCTCTGACAAATATTATTTACTTTCGGGAAATATTAACAGTTCCTTTAGGACGTGGCGCTCTAAGTATGTAAACAGAGTTATGACTTACACTAAACACAACGGGGTGGCTAATGATTTTCGTATAAAGCGCATTCTTTAGGAAATGCTTTGTTATCGGTTACACTCCTGCACACTACCGCACACTGCTGCACACTGATCTGCCGACCTTCACTAAATTTGATCATATATAAGGAGAATAGCAACTGACACATGTAGGGATTATGAAATAGCATTCAATTCACTCCAAAACCACTATAATGTAAGTCGCAGTTGCTACAGGTAACTGGTCCCTCTTACCTTCAGTATATCAAGAAGATTGGGGTTTTATGATTATTTATCGATATTCTCCAAATATAACAACATATCCATCAACTTATAACAATTAATAACCAACAGTAAACAGAAGTAAAATAATGCGGTAGGACAGGTATGTAAGGTGATAACAGTTATACGTTCCTATAATAAAAGCCTTCTAATGTTTGGCTAAAGTCTGAAACTCAGAATAATTCCAAAGCCTCCCCGATTTCCCGTAGGCTTCTGTGCAAATAAAATGAAAATCGCTCTGATTGGTCGAGTGAGCCGAACAAAGAAAGTTAAGAAAGCTCCACATCGACATCAAATCAGCTGATAGATTTCGTCATCTGAATTACACTGTGTTAAGAGTATTTGGCGTATTGCGGCATAAAATGGCTTGTTATGTCCGCTAAAGTACACATACAGAAAAAAGGGTTTTTATGTCCGCTAAAACACCTACACAGTACTTTGCGGGAAAAATGGCTTGTTATGTCCGCTAAAACAACTAAACAGTTCATTGCGGAGAAAAAATGACTGGTTATATCCGCAAAAGCCTTTACACAGCTAATATGCAAACAGATTCACAAACCAATGCTCGAGGGATGCTGATCCTGAAACGAGTGTCGGATGTGAATGGTATTCACATTCAGACAGAAAATACCATGTATCAGGACATCAACAATTCACAATTGACAGACATCCTATTTAATTCATCAGCCATTCAGGCAGACGTATCAAAACACATGGCTCGTACTGAAGCCCGACAGTGTATTTCAACAGGTCAAATAGTGAAATTTGACTGAGATGAATTAAAATGGCTATTTTGTAAGGACAATATAGGATCTAAGGTTGAATCAGTAATATCACACCAAGAATCTAAGCAAGGCCGTGTCTAAGATCCAAAGTCTCACAACTAGATAGAGCCCAGGATCTAAGTTCGTGTCTACGATCTAAGGTAGCACCCCTGGTTCCCAGACGAGTTCCCCTAGAAACTAATATTATTGCTTTTCACAGCTGGTTTCAGGTGGTTTACTGCTGGTTTCAGGTGGTTTACAGCTGGTTTCAGGTGGTTTCAGCTGGTTTCAGGTGGTTTCAGCTGGTTTCAGGTGGTTTCAGCTGGTTCAGTATTTTAGTTCATACCCTTTATATTTATGTTTTTACGTTTAACTAATATTATACAAAACTTCATTAATTAATAAATGTGGCTTGACTGGGTGGGTGCACAAGGTGAAATGAAATGAAAGATAAAACCTGGGAGTAATTAATATGAGGTGGTTCAATTCAATTTAGTGACCATTTCTTACAAATGTCTAAGGATATAGAACTTTGCATAAAGTGGTATCATTATTATTATTATTAGGACTGTCTGTCATTTTGATCGAATTCATAGAATGTCTGAATTCTAACTGAAATTTTACAAATGTAAAACAATTATTTTAGCTCTAGCAGAAAAGCCAGTAGTAACAAATTAGCTGAATTCTAGAATTTTCTACAACAAATTTCTTTGTAGTTAATGCCAGTAGCTCAAATAGGGATGTTATAGTATTTGGAGTGTGACAGGATCCGTGTTGGCCCCCAGAATTCCAACTGTTCGAAGTTTTAGAGTGGTTTTGCCATGCGCCACCCCGGCTGATATCTAACCTGACGGATTATCCTGGGCCGTAATGCCGGTAAAATAAACTAGAGTTAATTGGTTTGACTTGATCTTAATGTTCGATACCGTCTGATTGCTGTTACTGCTAGCCGCCGGTAGATAAGATGATATGTACAGTGCACAGCATGGTGGTACAAAACAATGCACACTCTTTGGGTGTTAAAATTCCAACTGCTTCCTAAATGCAGATTGTGCGTCAGACTTCCAACTCGGAGGTCACCAGTTCGATCCCACCTGGAGGTCATTGCTGAACAAAAAGTTATAATAAATGCAGATTGTGGCCTACTTGTAACTGACAAAGTGGATTACAATAGGTGAACGCACCAATGGTGGCCTGGGGTTGATACACATGCCCCCTCCCATTGGCCATCCTACAGATCACTCCATGTGGCTATTCCCTAGGGCTATGTTGGCCCCTCCCTGGCTTACTGTAGGTGGACTGATTGGTCCACCTACTAGCTTGCCTTGCTCTACCCAGGTCATCTAATGTCACTTCCGGTACTTCCAGCCAATATACTTGCGGACTTAATCCGCTAAAATGGAGCTATTTCGGTAACCAATTTTGTCTAGTACCTTGGTTTGCCCTTTACTGAGCAATGGTAAGGTACCATCATTATTAGTTCTACTATGATGCAATCTTAGCAGTGTGAAAATGCAACAATACTTAATCCAAATAATGCCCAAACGGTGCATATTAATGAATCACAATCAATTTCTCAAACATTTCTTAAATATTTTTATTCATTGATCAAGAAAGAATCCAGTGTAAGATTGACTACTGAATGTGATGCTGAATATGACTACTGATGTTGTAGTTGAAATTATTGACATAAATGACCATGACAAACATTCCTGGTAGGAGTCCTACCATTTGTCCGCCAATTTCACTGCCAATCGCTTAATAAACTGGAACCATTTCACAAAATGCAAAGAAGATTAGGGGGCTAAATGAAGACTTCATTGGGGATTCAGGGGGCTCAACTATTGCTTTTGGCATTACAAATATCCATTAAGATCTACTCTCCACTGCTCATGTGGATCTACTGCTAATAGTTGAGACAACGAGATTTGATCATCCACTAGAACTGGTACTTCAGTGAAATTATTGACTCAATGTCCACATTTATCCGGCTTGCAGTTAGAGCAGTTCTATGCAAGGCAACCACAAGATTTCCCAATCTCATCCACTAATTATGGTTTAGGCATAAGGCATATGTAGGATTCAGTATTTTCTAATAGGGAGAATAACTGATTACTGTTAAACTTACTATATAACATGCCGTTAGGTTGATAAATTGGTTAGGACTTTAAATACATTAAAGTCATGAAAAAAATAATGAAAAAAATGCTACTTTTAACTCAAACATTAACATAGTTATTAGTGATCTTCAATTTGCCCCAAATGATGACTTTTTAAGTAGGAGTGATGTTACCGCTTTGTTATATGGTTGCGAGTTTTCTGGCAGTTCTACATATATGCTGCTAATTAAATTACTATTGGGATTGAAGGTACAGGCAAATAATCAGGTATGCATGCAAAACTAAACATAATTAGATTGATCGACAGAGTAACAACTGCTTAATGACGTTTCCTAAAGAGAAAATGTTTAGTGACAGACAATGAATGAAAAAAAACCCCTTCATCAGGCATTTATAATTGCTAAGCAACATCTAATTCGCCTGGATGACAGCTGTATGCGATTATCTCATGAATATTACATCCATCAAAAAAAGGTAAATTCGAAACTCCATTCTGCATATAATTTTGGAATAATCTATTAATTATTAATCTTTACTTTGTCATTTATGTCCTCTCGCACTGCAGATTTGCACATATACCTAAATAATACATTACCAATAGATATACACGTTTGTGGGGCCATCGCGCAGGACGAGGGTCAGTTATTGGATACCGATTAAAATTGAGCAATTCTATCCCAAAATCGGCACTTAAGAAATTTAAATAAATAATTAGGAAAATTTAACCAAACTTTTACTTTAAAAAAAACTTTCGCATTGGCAGCTTGGCATCGATGTCATAGAAGTCCACAGTCAAACTACTCAAAAAATTCAATGCATTCTTCAGTCCTCGGGTCTCGCTCATCGGTTAGTCCAGTTTGCCCGTAGCGCTGGCGCAGTAGCGATACCAAAAGTCGAGGTCGCCAACGACACTGCCACAGACAGAGGCGGTGGCCTTGATGGCGAGTTGTTTGAGTACCGGTACAATTCCAAAACGTTGCTGGGTATTGCAGTATTGGGCTGTTGGGGTACCTAGTGCCTAGTACAGTACTGGATACCGGAACATGCAATAAAGGTCACCTGGTACAACCTGACAATATGTCAGTCTGTCTTAAGTCTGCATAATTTCAAAACTTCCATGGATGCATGGCTGCCATTGCCGAGCATGATTGGTGGGTGGCGCCAACGACCTGAAGACGGTACCGGTAACTCTGTACCACTGTAACAGTACCGGTACCGTACTGTAAAACATTTGTTTAATAAGATTAAGGTACCGTACCGTACCTGGTACATGATATGGCTGAATAGTCGCGATATCGCAATTCAGACATCACTCAGGCAATTGCAGGACTCCCTACCCTACAGCATGTAACAATACTCAGATAATGCAGTAGCAGTACCACACTGATAGACTGACAACCAGCCTAGAAAGCTAAGCCTATCACATACAGCAACAGCAGTGAGCAGCACCGGTACTGAGTACAGGCATCTCAGGGTACCGGTGTCGTACTCTGAACTCTGCAATCTGAAATACTGGAATGGCTGAAAGTGAAATAGACCTACCACACTTCCCAAGGCCACATTATTGCTGCAATGTACCGGTATTGCTGAATTTCAAACCCACCTGATATATCCTCCAGTCTCCTAGCAACCAGCAGATGCCAAGCCTAATAATTTTTGGTTAGATAAATTTATTATAACTGCAAGACAGTTACACAGATGCTGCACGACGACCCCACGCAAATTCAACTTTGAAAGTTTCTAAACTTTTGCCAGACTACATGTACCAAGTTTGGATATATTTTATCGAGATTTGGCTGAGTTATTTACGTTTAAAATTTGACACAACAGATCAACAGAGCAACAGAACAACAAATCAACAGAACAACACGTTCGTGGGGACTTCGCGCAGCACGAGGCTCAGTTGTGAGACACAAATTAATTGATGCGTTCAATAGCGAAGCCAGGTGTTTTATAGGAATATAGTCAATGCAGTACTCATCTTCATTATAATCATCGTTGTGCTCGTCCTGGTTTGTATTTAAATATATTTTCTAAACGCAGACTTGCGATCTTTATAACTATCGATGCGTTCAATATGCGAAGCCAGGCAGTACTCGTCTTCATTACTGCCAGCCGGAAACTCGGAGCAATAGGCCTACTGCTTGTACAATGCGTGTCAATTTCAACACCGCCAGGCACTGGGTGATGGCAGAGTGAGATTAAAAAGCCGAATTATTTCATTCTAGGTTATGGTTAGTCCAGTTTGCCCGTAGCGGCAGCGATACCGAAAGTCGAGGTAACAGACAGAGGCAGCCTTGGTTGTGAGTTGTTTGATTTCAATTCCAACACTTTTCTGGGCAGCTGGGTAGACTCTGGTGGTAGTGGGTACCTGAACTAACAATGCCAGTCAGCTGGTTAGTCCACATAACTTCCATGGTTGCAGTTGCCGAGTCCAGAGTCAATGGATGGTTTGTAGTGGTAGGCCTATTGCTATTGTTGTATTGGCATATTGGTATGTACTGGTACATCTACATCTGATTATACCAGTACCAGTTGCTGGTGCCATCGTAGTATACATGGCCGGTGGTGCCGTCGTATACCGGTACATAGTCTTTAATTAACATATTAATCCATTAACAAGAGCAGAAACCGTAAACGAAGAAATTAATTTTCTTTCATCGCTGACAGGAGCGTAGAAATGCGGTATAGCGCTGTCGTAGTTCAGTACCGTACCGATAGTTCTGTAGTTGGCAGTTGCTACCAGTCCGGTTCTACAGTCTGACAGTAGTAGGAATAGGAAGGTTGGGTGGTATGGCGGACGGCGCCAACGGCAGAATGGACCCTCTAAACTAATTCAGGACCACAGTCCAGCAGTCCGCACTGCAGTGCATGGCTAATTAGGGCCTACAGAATTTGGCATGTCCTGTACCAGTATACGTGATCTATAATCACTGCCAGTACCAGTCAGCCAGTACCTTAAAACAAGGAACACAGTATGGTATTGCAGTATTATCTGATTGCAGGATTTCTGGATTCAGGATTGAGTATAGTACCGGTACAGGCAGACAGGCCACAATGGTATTACTGTAATTTCGTCATTTTCCAGAAACCCAGCTGATTTAGTCTCCTAGCAACCCGCTGATGTCAAGCGTTGTAATTTTGGATAAATAAATTTATTATAACTGTAAGACAGTTACACTGGTGCTGCACGTAAGCCCCCAAGCAAATTCAACTTGGAAAATTTCTAAACTTTTGACAGACTATTTGTCTACCAAGTTTGGTTACATTTCATCGAGGATTGATCGAGTTATTAACGTTCAAAATTGAACACGGCAAAAATAGCGACAATTCAACAGAACGACAGGTTGATTAATGGTACCCCTACGATAAGGCTCACTCACTTCGTGGCTCGCCCCACAGAGCAACAGACATACCGATTGAGTTAGTGGTACCTGTATGCTAAGCTCGCTTACTTTCGTTGCTCGCCCCACACATAACCTATACATACATACACTTTTCTAAGATTAAGTTTATGTCACACAACTACAGTTCGAGTTAGAGCAGAATGCCTCCTGCTAACTATAGCAGGAGCACTTTTGAGGAAGGTACATCGTGCAGCTGTGTTAACCCTATTAGTACCGGGCTGTAAAATGTTGTACAAATACCGGGGGCCATATTGACCC
>JAUCBJ010001208.1:0-69027 GCA_032718475.1 Nemertoderma westbladi
TTCAATCAGTAAACACATTCAATCAGTAAAAACACATTCAATCAGTAAACACATTCAATCAGTAAACACATTCAATCAGTAAACACATTCAATCAGTAAACACATTCAATCAGTAAACACATTCAATCAGTAAACACATTCAATCAGTAAATACATTCAATCAGTAAACACATTCAATCAGTAAACACATTCAATCAGTAAACACATTCAATCAGTAAACACATTCAATCAGTAAACACATTCAATCAGTAAACACATTCAATCAGTAAACACATTCAATCAGTAAACACATTCATTCAGCAAACACATTCAATCAGTAAACACATTCAACCAGAAAAAAAATTTAATCAGTAAACACATTCAATCAGTAACCACATTCAATCAGTAAACACATTCAATCAGTAAACACATTCAACCAGTAAACTATTCAATCAGTAAACACATTCAATCAGTAAACAAATTCAATCAGTAAACACATTCAATCAGTACACATTCAATTAGTAAACCCATTCAATCAGTAAACACATTCAATCAGTAAACACATTCAATCAGAAAACACATTCAATCAGTAAACACATTCAATCAGGAAACACATTCAATCAGTAAACACATTCAATCAGTAAACTCATTCAATCAGTAAACACATTCAATCAGTAAACAAATTCAATCAGTAAACACATTCAATCAGTAAACACATTCAATCAGTAAACACATTCAATCAGTAAACACATTCAATCAGTAAACACCTTCAATCAGTAAACACATTCAATCTGTAAACACATTCAATCTGTAAACACATTCAATCAGTAAACACATTCAATCAGTAAACTCATTCAATCAGTAAACACATTCAATCAGTAAACAAATTCAATCAGTAAACACATTCAATCAGTAAACACATTCAATCAGTAAACACATTCAATCAGTAAACACATTCAATCAGTAAACACATTCAATCAGTAAACACATTCAATCAGTAAACACATTCAATCAGTAAACACATTCAATCAGTAAACACATTCAATCAGTAAACACATTCAATCAGTAAACACATTCAATCAGTAAACACATTCAATCAGTAAACACATTCAATCAGTAAACACATTCAATCAGTAAACACATTCAATCAGTAAACACATTCAATCAGTAAACACATTCAATCAGTAAACACATTCAATCAGTAAACACATTCAATCAGTAAACACATTCAATCAGTAAACACATTCAATCAGTAAACACATTCAATCAGTAAACACATTCAATCAGTAAACACATTCAATCAGTAAACACATTCAATCAGTAAACACATTCAATCAGTAAACACATTCAATCAGTAAACACATTCAATCAGTAAACACATTCAATCAGTAAACACATTCAATCCGTAAACACATTCAATCAGTAAACACATTCAATCAGTAAACACATTCAATCAGTAAACACATTCAATCAGTAAACACATTCAATCAGTAAACACATTCAATCAGTAAACACATTCAATCAGTAAACACATTCAATCAGTAAACACATTCAATCAGTAAACACATTCAAACAGTAAACACATTCAATCAGTAAACACATTCAATCAGTAAACACATTCAATCAGTAAACACATTCAATCAGTAAACATCATTCAATCAGTAAACACATTCAATCAGTAAACACATTCAATCAGTAAACACATTCAATCAGTAAACACATTCAATCAGTAAACACATTCAATCAGTAAACACATTCAATCAGTAAACACATTCAATCAGTAAACACATTCAATCAGTAAACACATTCAATCAGTAAACACATTCAATCAGTAAACACATTCAATCAGTAAACACATTCAATCAGTAAACACATTCAATCAGTAAACACATTCAATCAGTAAACACATTCAATCTGTAAACACATTCAATCAGTAAACACATTCAATCAGTTTTGGCACTCTGGTTGTCTAGGTAACTGATGACGGGCATGAAAGGGCTGATTTCATCTTGCAACATACAAACTAAACGATATAGGATTTCACAGCTCCGCTACCAGATTTATACAATATACATAGCTTTTTACACCCCCGTTTCAATTTCCCCGGGTCCCATCTTGTTCCTAATATATGTAAAATCAATAGGAATACTTATTAATATAAAAATAATGCAATATGAAGATGATACCCTTACATATTGCTCTCATAAAAACCCACAAGAAGCGACTCAATTCTTAGCCTTAGAAATTAAACAAATCGAAACTGAACTAAATGCTCTCAACCTAAAATTGAATAATGCAAAAACAGAATTCATGCTAATAACACTACATAAAATTACACCTGATTCCGGTAATATCACTTTAAACCTAAAAAATAATAATAATATCTCTAAAAATAATAACTTAACATCAACAAAAATCATAAATAAACAACCGGAAAAAATAAAATACTTGGGAATCTTTATCAATAAATTTTTTTTTGGAATGGAGGGAACATATCAAAGAAATCTCGTCCAAAATAAATCACGCAATATCAGCTATACGCCAAATAAAGGGTCAGCTAACATAGTCCAGTTCAAACTTAACATATATAACTACTGCTGTGAACTACTAGTTTCTTTACACGACAGACATGGCTTCAAATTTTCTCTGTATAATCTTGAAAAAATAGAATATTATGGGTTGCGGGTTTGTAAAAAATTAGAGATATGTCAGGAAAACATCTGTGGACAAAATCAAAATTACCAACTCTATATTTACGCTACTCGTAAGAAATTTGCAATTAATTTTTTTTATACAAATAAATATTGAATAAGCAAACCATTTCAACAAATTAGTCTGCCATTTCTAAGTAATAATAACACAAACACACTCAATCCTAGGACCAATAACATCAAAATTCCAACAACAAAACATAGCATAGCATTCTACAGATTTATAGTCAGTACAACACGTATCTGGAACGGCCTACATAAAGAAATTCGTAACATAAAAAAACACATGAGAGAGATGCGAAAACGTAATTATAATACGTAATTACATAATTCACTTATTATTCAAAATTCAGTGTGAATTCCGTTCATCGTAATTATATGTTATATATTATTGATTTATCCAGTATTATAATAATGTAGCGTAATGTACAGTAGTTACTACTGCTGTACTGACTGAGCCCCACTGACGCTTTTACTCCTCCCAATTATGTACCTGCTGTGACCTCAGTTTTTACCTGGGCGTTTGTGCAATGGTTTTAAATTGAGTATATGGAGAAAAAAAAGAGTATTATTATTACTATTATTATATAATACTATATATATTATAAATTTGATCTTTACATGTACTATTAATAATAATTATTCAAATTTTAATAAATTTTAATTAATAATTAACAGAATTTCATGTAAGTAATTAAATGTAAGCTGATTGATATCAATAATAAACTGATTGATTTCAATAATAAAGTTATTGATTTCAACACCAAAACTGATTGTATGCGTGACATACTTGATTGTATAAATATTGGATTTTGAGTCCTTTGTGATGTTAGGTTTTCGGCCTAGATCTGATGAATAACAATTAAAATAAAAAAAATATGCATAATATATTATTTAGTTGACTAAATACAATATCACCTACCATCACATATATCTGTATCAGACACACAGTAACCCCACTTTCCGGAACCTGGAATAAAATTTCCTGCAGTCAGTTCAGTGGGGCACCAAGGTTGAGTTTCTCCAACTGTTGTACATTTAGTGTATTGGACTCCAAAGTAGTTGAACGGAAAAGCGCAAAACTTGTATGCATCAGTTCCAGAATCAGTATAGCATATATCTAAACACGGAAACATCATACTTTTATGATTGTGTTGTAATTCTCTGAACTTCAAGGGAATATGAAAAGGATGTGAAATAATGCAGTTTCACATTTTTAAGTACCAATCGGTAGTATGTCACTGTAATATATCCAGTGTATCCCTCTTGATGAATATGGTATGAATATGAATAAATTGTCCAACATTAGAGGATAGGTCTAATTAAAGACCATACTAATGTATTGAGGACAACCGTCAAAAAGACCTAACAACAGTCTGAAAAACTCACCAACAGTCAGAAAGCAGTTCCAGATAGTCTACCAACAGTCAAGGGCTTCAAAAAATTTCGATTATCTAAATAGGATTCCTTAAATTCGAAATAATCAAAATAATATCAACTGATAGCCGTAACTCAGGAAATTATGTCATTCTGTAGTACTGTACTCTGTACTGCAGTAGGCCTACCGAGCTGACAGTTGTTTAACACAGTATTACGGAATCCGGGAATAATGGCATGGACGTTTGTCTGATCGCTTCTGAAAGTCCAAAATACCTGCCAACGGTTATATATTATAAAATGATTACCGGTTTTAGTTTGCGGTACCGACACAAATTATTGTACAAATTACCGGATTACGTTGCGACAGACTGTTATTTTATCATACTAGTAGCACCGGTACTGGGTACTGCAGTACCAGTAGAAGAAAAACTGTGATTCGAACCAGTAACGGATAAGTGGCGTTGGGCAGGTGGGAGCGAATCGGATCGAATACATTTTCCTAATAATATTGAGGCTATGTTGATGGCGATATGTAATTATGCGATTGTAAAATATTGCGGTACGAATTCGTAGGATGCCTGGATGCCGGCATCGGGTATTCTGTCGCATCATAATCCTAAATGCTGCAATGCGTGTTGACTTGTGTCAGTACTGCAAACTAACATGATTTTATAAGCCTTATAGAATTATATTCTCTAAATGCCGTGGATTTTCAAAATTTTTATTTTATTCGAATTAACTTTGTTAAAAGATTACATTAAGTCCTCATTTGTATTTGCTATATCTATTTGTACGATGATTAGTCAAGTGGTTCAGTAGCTCAGTCGGTAGAGCGTTGGAAATTATATGTAGTGTGTATTGAGTTCGAATCCTAGTAGGTGCGAATTATTTTTTGTGCAGAATTTCAACTCATTTAAATTGACCGCTACAAATTAATTGCATTTGCTCGAAGTAAGATTAACCAATGAGACTGTAGTTATTAGATTGTAACCAATGTCGTACAAGTTATATATTTGCTGGACCAATAGCTATCTTTAAAAACCTATTAGAACTCATAGAACAATCGAGAATTTTCTCGATTGATTGCGGCACAAATTTGGTATAAAAGGTGCGATTTCGTTCATTAGTACACCACTTCACACTTTATATCTAAAACCTTCTATATCTCAATCATTCGTGCTTTAGATTATCTTTATTAGTTATCTATTAGTTTCTTGTTACGTTTATGTATATCTTCTGTAATAAAGTCAGAATTATCGCTAATCTGCCCTTTTTCTATCTGTTTTACTATACTTCACCACGGTGAACTCAACTGAGGGACAGGATGGCTGGCTAAACATCGGGCCACAGCAATGAACGGGAACATCTAAGGAATGTAGACAGGAGACAACCCGCAATATCACTCTTAGTTATTCGCCCATCGCCTGAAAGGTTAGACAGCGTTCGATGCCTTGCTACCTAAGTATAAGACCAAAGATCGAAGGTAGAGGTAGTGACACGCTGTACGCCTAAAATTACATCTAGGGACTGTACTGTTTTAATTCAGGAAAAAACCGCAGTAGACCTTCATATTCCTACGGGGAGAGGAGAGAGCTCAGGCAGAGATACTAGTACGCAGATAGGACGTAGGCACACCGGTACAAAGCATACACATTGGTAGGGTGCAGCAAACTGTACGCCTAACTCTTGCTAAGTACAGGTGCGTCTGTGACTATTTGTAGTACAACGGTGTCCATTGCATTATAACTTGTAGGCCAGGAGGGTTACTGTGTTTCACCTGAATTAGGATTGTACCGTTCAGGCGGTAGGGCAGTTTACGGCTAGGCGCAAATAAATTGAGGCTAATTAGGGATACTAACATCTACCGTGTCCCCGCCGACATCCTGATAGGAAGTTACCAAGCCCACCTAGGTAACCAAAATTCTAGATAGGACGCCAGGCTAGCTATTAGTAATTGTACGCCTACTGTAGTAAACTAACACATTTCTTCTTAGTATTAGGGACCTGGTAAATAAAATTGCCGAATTCTGGGCGTAGTATTAACCTTATGCCTGAATTTGAGTCCTGGAAATACATGAAAGGGGAAGGAGCCTTATCATTCGTGAGTATTGGACCTACAAGTTATAAAATTAGAATATTTGCAAAATGCACACCGTACCCAGTAATTATATATATGAAGGAGCAAAACTGATCTTGACGGTTCAGAATTAACACACGCGCGTTAGAAATTATTTACACCTCAAAATATATAAAATTAACTTTTGTCCGTACTGCGCTTTGCCCGCTAGTTAGACATCTCCAGATCTCTGCACCTAGCTAGCGTCCTTTTCGCCCAACCATATAAATCACACCGCGGCAAAGTATACGAGCCCCTTAGTCCGTCAGTGAGTCAGCCTGATTTTAGCGCGCGGGATTTTGTTTTATCGAAGTTTGTCCGTTCGTAGACTGTTTTCTGCCTCACCGGTTATAAGAGACCGATACTGCAATATATTCGCTTACTTGGAGTTTACTGTTTTGGTGAGAAGGTCGGATTTATGATTTGATTCACAAACTTTATAGTATGATATTGCAGGATTCGTGTATTTGTTACTGTCTCTTCATATAGTAGGAATATGTTTTACTGAACTACGGTTCGGTAGGACTAAAGTTATTTGAAAATTTTGTATTTTGAGGTAAAAATTTATATTTGATTGGCTGAGTGCTAATTTTTTGAAATAAAATTTGATTTGAACCGCGTGTAAAATATTTTGGAATTGAATACCGGTGTTTAAAAGGGTTTAAATACCATATTGTACCGGTACAAAATTTTTCGTAAAAGTAAAACCTAACTCTTTTGTTTTTCAGGATTCAGAACTCATTTCTAGACTGTAACGAGAGCAAGACCGTGTTTAGCAAGTTTGGGAGATAGATAACCCAACAACTTTGGTTGGGAAAATCGCACTTCGTCTGCAACGCTGGAAACGGAAAGGTTCACGTCCGGTTTGTATCTGGGAATTTGTTTTTCTGGAGAATCATTGGAGTGGGTGAGTTTGAAAAGTTGCATAAATAAGTTAGGCATTACCGTATTAGTTAAAAATTATTGTGGGTTCCACTGTCTCAAGTATTTATGCATTCTGTACGATTTCTTTGTTCATTGCTGAATTAGTCCGTATTATTGTATTTAATTTACCTTTTGATAACGCATATCGTTATCCGATTTATTTGTTATAAAATTGGCCGCTAGGCTAATTTTATTATCCGTGACATTTATTTGCTGTAAAATTGGCCGTTTAGGCTAATTTTATCCATTTGCTATAAAATCGGCCGGTAGACTAATTTTATATGACTGTAATTAGTACCGTTTAAATATAAATATGGTAAATTTGATACTTTGACACTCACATTTTACTTGACTTACAACTACCGAAATGAGTGACAAACAAGACTATACGAAGAATACACCTACCGACTATGACTCATGTGACGCGGATAAGTCAGCAGCGGAAGAACTACAGGGGAAGACTCGCGAGCCTACCGAACCTACACCGTGTGCGTCACCAGTACATCCAACGGGAGTACCGGATGCCGTAGTACGAGGCGACGGCAGGACCGAGGACTTTCTAACTGTTCCGCAACCTAGATACAGGGAAACGGACATGGTAAGTTCAGCAGGAAGCCAGGAGAGCGTAGTTAGAAGCGTCGGAGGATACATGGCGCATATTACCAGGAGTATTGGAGAAGGCCAACGCATATTAGACGAGTTGACCGCTCCGATGTCTCGGTTTGAGTTCTACACCCTCCAGGTTAGAGTTGTATTGTATTTGGTAAGAGTATAAAAAATTTATTTTATAATCATTATATTGTTCCGATAACTTCTACTGTACGTTTAAAGTATAAAACCTATTCTATACCTATATTCTACTATATTAATTAACGAAAATCTTATGGATTCTCTTTAAAGTTAAGTTTGTTTCAGTTCCTTTACTTACTGCAGTAGAAATACTGTACGATTTATTATGTGAAATACTACCTGATTATATGATAAATCACCAGTAGGTTAATTGTCCAGTATCTATAATTATTTCCAGATTATTATTATTATACAGTACAGTATAACTAAGCCCTGCTGGAGGTATTTTCAAATTAAGGCTTTTTAAACATGATTAGCCAATGACAGCCTTTGAATTCTTTATGCTTGTTTCAATGTAGAATTGAAGTTATATATATTCATTCATTACTCTGTTACTGCATTAAGTACCGCAGTACCGGTACGTTATATGGTTTAATCTTTTACATTTGGACGTGTATTTAAATTTTGACAGTGTTGTTTTGCATTCAGATGTCTGATGTCTGGATGTCTTTGATATAAAACTGTGATACTGTGATACGATATTCAATATAATGTCTTAGTCGATTAGAACACGTTCAATAACATTGTTGTTCCTGATTAACGGATCAGATCGCATTCTGACATGAGTCAATTATCGAAAACATTCGCGATGTCCGGCTAAGATTAGCTGCGGTGTGGTGAGGCCGGCAATGGGATGTGGGACATCAGTGGCGGTACGGAAGCAAAATTGGACTATCAGGGAAGTTGATCGAACCATTAGGCATAAGTTTGGGCTCGCTAAAATTGGATTAGTAACTGTCAATCAATTGCCCCTGAGTGCTAAGGCTGTAGGCCAATTGGTGAAGGGGTTAGATTATAGTTTTCAGAGGCCCCTATATTGATTTATAATTCATGTACCGCCAGACCGGTAGCTAGGTCTACCATAACACGTTAGGAATTCTAACTTACTAATTTTCTAATAATTATTTTAGATAGTTTGTGATCATTCTTAGGCCCTACGGATAAATTGGTGGTTATTATAGCGCTGAGGGAACATTTGGGATGGTAAAATAGTTAGGCCATTTAATTATTTCTTTCTCAGCCCTAGTATCCTAAATTCCGTATAGATTGACAACCAAACTGTTGTAAGTATAAAATTTATTTATTTGTTTATACATATTTTGAAAGATAAAAAATTAGTATTTGCTCGTTTTGGGATTAGTTAGAAGAGCCTACTGGTCTAGCATGAATTACGAATTTTCAGCCATAATTGCTGTACATTCTGATATAGGTTTGGTTTATTATTTTGGTTGCTGGTGTTTTACAGTACTTTATATGTTAGCCTTTACTGCCTGCCAAAATCGAACGACAAATATCTATTGAACTTACTTATTGTGAGCGCTGCTGTAAAAAGGTGTTGAGGTCTCCACCATTGAATTAAAACATTTACTCGCAATAGCGATAGCTTTCCCTCAGTTTTGATCTCGGTTAATTCTGCCCTTTCGGGGGATTTGGGATTGCACTTAACAGAAATCAATATAAAAATAAATCCCAGCTGATTTACAAAATACTTAGCAAATAACATTTTTAGAAAATAATCAGTCTTTCTGTAATTATTCCGTTTTGCAGAAATACAAAATATTTTCTGGGATTAAAATATCAGCTCCAAAATTATGTAAAGGAGGTTGAATAGATATTAGGTAGCCAAAAAGGTTAAAAATTTAAATTTAAAGTTTATTTGCAGGAAATAAAATTAGTAGGCGCCGTTTAAAGTTTCTATACGACTTTCAGGTACAGAGGGAGACTTTCCAACTGATTCTGGGATCTGTTGATGTTTACGAGTTTGGTACAAAAAAGAAGTTTGCAGAATGAAAATCTGCAGCTCAGATTGGGACGCGAGGAAAATTGAAACTGCTCCTGGGGTTAGTTGCATTACCTGTATCTCTGTGTCTGTGAGACCTGTGAAAGTTTTGCGGCAAGTTAATTTTATGATTTATTTAAATGCTTCCAGTTTGTCCACTATGTTTTAAGAACTCCACATCTTTGCCGTGCTGGGAAACCGTTACGCCTATTATATTTGTGTATAAAAAATATAATATTTGAAGGAAATATTAAAAATATTTTAGAAATTTTACCGCTGTAGAAGCAGCACAACTTCAAGTAAAATTAGAAAATATATTTAGATATATACTGTCCAGAAGGTTATACAGAAATACAGAATTAAAATTTACCGACCATGAGTATGCATAGGACATCGACTATACAGGACATAACTCTAGTAGGTTCTGACTCAAACGATGACGAAATAGAGGAGGTGGTGAGAGTAAGTAGTTTAGATTCACAAAGAGGGCCACCGATAAGTAGGAGTGCTGGTGGGTATATGGCACAAATTACAAAGTGCACAAACAAGGTAATTACATTATTATTACAAGAGGGTGCTACATTAGACAGACAAAAACTTTTGGAGTTACAAGGTAAGTTTAACACCCAGATGATCCATCCAGTAGCTGAACTACAAGCTCTTGTGGATAGAGCAGAAAAATATCAAGAGAATAAAACCCTGACTTTCTTATTCGAGAAATTGAAAAAGGCAAGAGTGAGTTATATAAGAGTAATTGAACACTTTTCCCAAATTCGTAATACACGATGGAGCGAAGCAGTTTGTGAATCTCTAACAGTCAATGAAGTCGAGTTTAGAGAATCAGAGAAACGTATTGTGGTTGAGACTCAGCATCGAGTTACTAAATTAACCCGTTACTTAAGTAAGAGAGGAGTAGTTATCATTGGATTACCATTGCCATTAACTGCAAACCAAGAGACAGTGAGTGGGTTAAACAGTGGAGCGGAAGTTTTATCTGTTGCCAGCCAAAGCACAACAAGGTCGCGACGAAGTACGAGTGTAGTATGTAGTCGGAGTTCGATAACAGAATCACAAAAGGCCCTGCGAGCATTCACAGAACGAGATAGACTAATTGCAGTTGAAGAGAGAAAGCTCGAAGTAGAGGAAGCGCGTAGGCAGGAAGTTGAACTCGCTGAAGAGGAGATACATAAATTAGCAGCACAAGAAGCAGATTTAAAGCAGCAAGAGCAGCATGAGGAAGCAGCAGCTAAATTTAGGCGTGAAGCACAAGCTGCAGCCCAAGAAGCAGAGCATTTGCGTGATGAATTGCAGAGGCAACAGCGTGAAGCAGCGGCAAATTTAGCGCATCAACATGCACTGAGACGCGCACAAGTAGACGAAAAGCGAAGAGAATTAGAATTAAAGCAACGAAGGCGTATCCATGAGATTGAAATGCAACATAAGCGAGCTCAGTTGCAAGATGCACGGCTTGAGTTGGTAAATGATAGGCAGCAGTATGAAGAAAGAAGAAGAATTGCGAAACTCATAAAACGCGAGATTGGGATACGTTTACATATAACCTATTGGACTGATGCCACTTTAGTATTAATGTACTTAAATATTGATGATGTACAATTTAAGACATTTGTTGCAAATCGGAAAGCCGAGATTTTAGATTTTACTATCAAAGAAGACTGGCGTCACTGTCCGGGTGATCGCAACCCCGCAGACATTGCCTCGCGAGGAATGATGCCGACGGAGTTTTGTCAACCAGATAATCAAGATTTCTGGCTGCATGGACCCAAATTCTTAAGGAAGTCAACAGAGCATTGGCCTCCAATCTTTCACTGCCACTTACATAAACTTCCACCGGAAGCGGAGATTAAGATCGAGAAAGTAAAGAAGTCAAAGGCGAAGGCCACAGGTTTATCCCATATACCAACATTATTGACTGATCAGGTAATGTCAAATAATTATATGGAGCGGCCGAGAAATGCCATGAGTGAACAGATGTTAGACAGAAATGAGATTACGTCCCGTACCACATTATATAATCTAAGATCGCGAGTGACACATACAAGTGATATAGTTCCTACGTCGTTACCACCGCCAAATCCGCCAGATTCAGATATTAATTTAGAGATTGAGTCCGAAGTTGACCTAGCCCTAGATATATCAGACGACGATGAATATATTGACATGCATCCAGTTCCTGGTGATGAAAAATTCGATGAAGTAAAAGCGATATTTCTAGAATCACCCTTGACCAATAGTAAGCAAGATCTTGTAAAAAATGTGGCATCACAGCCACCGCCTAATGTTATGGTAACACAACCACTTAACAGTAATTTAAGGAATTTCTTTGACAGGTTAGTAAATTCCAGTTCATCTTGGCTAAAGCTATGTAGGAAAGCCGCTTGGATCAGTAGACTTAGTAAATTCTTGGGTAAATCAAAGGAATACTCACTATCTGATTGGAGACAAAGGGTTATTAGAGGATTTCCCAGGAGACTATCTATCGAGGAAATAGACCAGGCGGAATTGAAGATCATCCTTCATTTTCAGCTGCGAAGTTACACCCGTGAGTACAACGCCATTATGATTAAGAAAGCGGTTACTTCTTCCCCATTAGTCAGGTTGAGCCCGACCATACACAAAGGACTGCTTTGTCACAGGTCTAGATTACAAGCTACAGACCTAGCACGAGACTTCATATATCAAATTATAATCCCGGCATACTTAGAATTACAATGCGCCATGATATGGGATGCTCACTTGAAGCTGAAACATGCTGGCCGTTCACATTGCATCTCTTTGTTAAGACAACGTTTTATTTTAATAAAACCAACAAAGGCATTAAATACAGTTCTATCAAACTGTATAGTTTGTAAAAAGTTGAACGCACGCATTACCCAGCAACAAATGAGTGAACTACCCTTAGCTAGAGTGCAGTCACACCAATCACCATTTACCCATACGGGACTGGATTGTTTTGGTCCAATCCTCACAAAGCGTGCACGGTCGATGGTAAAACGTTGGGGTGTCATATTCATTTGTATGGCATCCCGTGCGGTACACATTGAACGCGTCACAGACATGTCCACAAATGCCTTATTACTTGCTTTGCGTCGGTTCATAGCCAGACGCGGGTTGGTTCAGGCTTTCTCTAGTGACCAAGGTACGAACTTTGTCGGTGGGGACAACGAGATTAATAAATCTCTTAATACTATTGACCATGATAAAATTGCTGCCGAATTAATACCCAGTCGTATCACATGGAACTTTAACACGGCTGACAGCCCCTGGAGAGGCGGTAGCTGGGAGCGTCTTATACGATCCATAAAATTGGCGTTCCATAAGACCATCCCACCGAACAAAGTACTCACAGATGATGAACTAGTGACTCTTTTCACAGAGATCGAGTATACTTTGAATTCTCGACCGATTGCACTGGTGCCAGACAGGTCAGACAACGTTATTGCCCTGACACCAAACCATATATTAATGCAATCTCCCGCACCACTTGTACCAATCTCTGTCCCAGATGACAGCGATCTGTACTCCAGGAAAGCGTGGAAAATCGTACAATTGTTAGCAGATAACTTCTGGGAAATATGGCGACAACACTATTTGCCCACTATTTCAGCCAGAAGTAAATGGTATCAAACAACAAGGAATCTTTGTAAAGGAGATTCTGTTCTCTTAGCCGAGGCGAACCTAAAACGGCGTCACTGGTTAACAGGTGTTGTAATAGCGGTTCATCCAGGATCAGACGGAACAGTTCGAACTGTGACAGTTAGAACACTAGACAAACATGTAGTAACTAGACCAGTGCAACATCTCGTTTTATTAGAAGAGTCACGTTGTCAGACTGGAGACTACAAAATCTTTAAAAAACCCAGTGATTATACTTCCCACAAATTATATGAGACAGGAAATGTAAAAACCTCCAAGAAGACAAAGTAAAATAAAGTGTACTTTATTTTACTGTGGTGTTCTAGTGCTCGATATTCCAGTGTCTGTTATGTGTATTTCGGATTACGTCCGATTACACATAGGAGCGGATTATTGTGTACTGGAATACCGACAACACTTTTATTATTTATTACATCCCATTTGAATTTGAAAATCATATGAATTTCGAAAATGATATTGCTAAAAAATGTTACTACTAAAGTGTGTTTACAGTAGCGAGTCGCAGTTGTGAAAGTTACCCTACAAGAACCTGAAGTAATTCTAAGCCCTTGGGACGGACAGTGGAGTGACTCGTGCTGGTTGTTGTAGTCGTTGTGCAGCTACGACGTTGGCGATAGGCACAGCGGCGACAATACATCAGCGCTGAGGATCTTGCGCTGTCCGGGCGGCATTGAGGGGGAGGCAGCTCACACGCTCCCTGATATATTTACAAAAAGTTAAATAATTTTAACTAGTTGATTTATTTAACTTTAAATTTGTGTCAAAAAGATTGGAGTACTACATCTGGAGGCTGTAACATTAAATTATTTTATCAAAAAGGGTCTCACAGATATATTGGCACGGGTATTGTAGCTGTCTTAGGGGTATGTTTAAAACATGTTTTGTAGAAGGGGAGACAGATCCCAAAATCAAGATATCTCTTTATTGATTAACACTTTATTGACATAATTTCTCTCTAAATTTCTTAGATAGTAATAAAAAAAAAAAAAAAAAAAAGCGAATGATTTTGTTTCGCAAATGTCAAAATTTGGGGTCAGCGCTAGAATAAGATAATTTAATATCAATTGGTTGACAAACGCTGAACTGATGGAGGTAAACCCAGGCTTAGCTGAAAGTTTGTGATACTGTACCTGCCATTCATCCATCCATCAATAATCTTTCTATAAGTTACTAGTTACAGGATGGTACCGCATAAGAACCTGTTGACATACCCCATCGATTTGAACTGTGGATGCGATCGAAATATCTGGCGATACAGAAAAGATATTGCGCCATCTGATGGTTGATGAGTGGAAAAGGAGGGGGGGATGAAAGGTTCTACCCGAACTCCCATTGATACCGGCCATCAGCGGAGTTGGAACAGTAAGAAAGAATTCCAGAATACACAAATCCCATACGAGCGTTCGATGCGAAGTAATTGCGATTGGGCTGGATGTGACCGACGTTGTCACTGCCGATTGCAATACCAGGATTAGGGCGGGGTTTGAGATCCTAATATTTGACCCATTTCAGACACAAATCAAACTAATGCGATCGAGAGCGAAGAATTTATGCTCAAGGCGATCATATATTTACCTAGTCATTCTTACTGTAACATTGGGATGTGTCAACGAGATAATACTACAACAAACCCTGCGCCCTTTAAATCCTGGAAACCAATACCATCGTCCCACTGGTATTTTTTTTATAAGTCTTATATGCTTAACGTCTTATATGCTTACCGTCTTATATGTTTACCTAATCATATATTAGCCTCAATTTATTTACGATGTTAACAAATATTTCACGAACTCATTCGATTTATATTATTTATGCCTTAGTAAAAGGTAGTTACTACCTGACAAGGTACTAAAAGTGAACCGGACTCTTACAATATTTTAAGAAAATGTGTAAGTCAGTCCTATTATTATGCAAGATATTTTATGTAATAATTGAAATAATTCAGATAAATCTTTGTGTTATAGGTAGTATGTTATACAATTGTATGTCCTTTTGAAATATTGATAAATTTAGATTAATCTAGTATATTCTACATAATTTTATATAGTAGTTTTAGATTTATTCGGTATGTCCGGTGATGGGATCAGAGCGTTAAACGTCTGATCGGAGCGGTGTATTGTATTTGGTAAGAGTATAAAAAATTTATTTTATAATCGTTATATTGTTCCGATAACTTCTACTGTACGTTTAAAGTATAAAACCTATTCTATACCTATATTCTACTATATTAATTAACGAAAATCTTATGGATTCTCTTTAAAGTTAAGTTTGTTTCAGTTCCTTTACTTACTGCAGTAGAAATACTGTACGATTTATTACGTGAAATACTACCTGATTATATGATAAATCACCAGTAGGTTAATTGTCCAGTATCTATAACTATTTCCAGATTATTATTATTATACAGTACAGTATAACTAAGCCCTGCTGGAGGTATTTTCAAATTAAGGCTTTTTAAACATGATTAGCCAATGACAGCCTTTGAATTCTTTATGCTTGTTTCAATGTAGAATTGAAGTTATATATATTCATTCATTACTCTGTTACTGCATTAAGTACCGCAGTACCGGTACGTTATATGGTTTAATCTTTTACATTTGGACGTGTATTTAAATTTTGACAGTGTTGTTTTGCATTCAGATGTCTGATGTCTGGATGTCTTTGATATAAAACTGTGATACTGTGATACGATATTCAATATAATGTCTTAGTCGATTAGAACACGTTCAATAACATTGTTGTTCCTGATTAACGGATCAGATCGCATTCTGACATGAGTCAATTATCGAAAACATTCGCGATGTCCGGCTAAGATTAGCTGCGGTGTGGTGAGGCCGGCAATGGGATGTGGGACATCAGTGGCGGTACGGAAGCAAAATTGGACTATCAGGGAAGTTGATCGAACCATTAGGCATAAGTTTGGGTCCTGTCCAGTAGGGCAGTTCATATTGAACGTGTGATGGATCTTTCCACCAACGCGTTTATACTAGCATTGCGGCGATTTATTGCTAGACGCGGATTAGTGAAATGCTTGTACTCAGACCAAGGGACAAACTTTGTTGGTGCCCGAAATGAAATTGCTAGAGCCTTTAAGAAATTAGATCATGATCAAATCTCAAACGAACTACGTCCTTACAAGATTGTTTGGAAGTTTAATCCTCCAGATAGTCCATGGAGAGGCGGAGTCTGGGAGAGATTGATTAGATCTATAAAAACAGCCATGGCAAAAGTAATTCCAGTAAACCACATTTTGACAGACGACCAACTGACAACACTGTTTGTTGAAATCGAGGCAATACTAAATACTAGACCAATAGTATTAGTACCCGATGACAAACAATCTCAGTTTGCTTTGACACCGGCACACCTGCTTATGCAGGCACCGACTACATTAACGCCTATTTCTTTTCCAATGGAAGGCGATAGCTACGGTAGAAAAGCGTGGAAAATCACGCAACTACTAGCTAACAAATTCTGGGAAATATGGCAAAACCATTATTTGCCCTCTATTTCTGCCAGAACAACATGGTACAATAACACCCGCGCATTAAAGCCGGGAGATCACGTGCTGTTAGCAGAAGTGAATCTAAAAAGACGCTTCTGGATAACAGGTGTAATTTTAGACACACATCCATCTATGGATGGAGTAACAAGAACTGTGACGGTACGGACAATTGACGGTCGTACAGTTGACAGAACGACTCAACATCTCGTACTTCTTGAAGAGACTCGAAACGAGTCTGGAGACTACAAATCTCCAACAAATGTTAGTAAATAATTAGGAGTTTACAAATAGATTTCCATGTATCTGTACACTGTAGTAAAGACAGCGGTAGAATTCCATTGTCTTTATATGTGAACATTGAGGGTAGTACCCTTATGTGTCACATAGGAGCGGGATTTGTAGGTATAAGAAATGGAATTCTACTTGGAACTCACAATATTGAGACATTTTCGAAATTTTAGACAATCCATTTGGATTTGAAAAATTTTTAAAATTTTCTCCAGTGAATAGATTTCAGGGTACAGTCGGGTGGAACTTAAAATTAGAGAAACAAGAGAGGAAGACTTGCGAGCCTTTCTTAAAATTTTAATTAAATTTTACACGGTCTTGTTTCAATAAGTTACGTCAATATATAGACTTCCCTATATTTATTACTAATTCTTGACTGCTTATTTCTGATAATAGTTTGGGATCAAAAAGTGAGTATTTTAGACTCACAGCCAGTTTAGCCCAAAATCGTTTTTATTTCGGCAAAAATTTTAGATTAGAAGCAGCGTGTCATTAAAGAAACCCTAGATCTTAGGCTATGGGTAGGAGGTTAGAGCGTTGTCGAGCCAAAAGGGCAGACGAAAACTCTCACATCTCCTCACAACTAACTACAAACTCTGTTGTATTCCCTCTAGTAGTAATGATTATGTAACTGCACCTCTAATTATGGAGAAGGAGATACATGGAGAGCCGAGATGGGGATATGATATCCAAGAGGAAGCAGCAGCGCCATTCGAGAGATTTGGAGCCAAAGACTACACTATATTTGGTATAAAAGAATTATCAGAAAGTACTGCGAAACTCGCGAGAACTAAATATGACTCGAATGTATTAAAGAGAAGGCAAAACGCATTAAATGAAAGAATCGAAAGTTTGCGCAAAACCTTCAATGAACTTTACCCGTACGACGCTTTGTGTGATACGGGAGACATTAGCGAAGACCCCGATACTGAAATTAGTCGTTTGTATCATACCATGCAATACCTAAAGACGCACGAACCTATGCCTGCGGTACGAGATGAATTTGATGGAATGCATCTTTACAGACGAACTCGAGGGGACGATAGAGAAACAAAGGAAGCATTTTCAGTTTATAAACTTTATTATCAATGTGGTTCTTGTATGCGCGAACAACGAAATGCGATTCCGATGCGTTTGAATAAGGAAAATCCCGAACCGATATTGGCGAGGTGTTCGAACCATCAACGACTACGCTACCAGGAAGGAGGGTATCCTTTATCAAATCCATATCATTCGTTTGCTATGACTGGACCAAAGGCGGGAGAAACTGTCGTTTACCCACCTAAGGTTGTTGAACCCAATGCATTTGAACTTACGCTGGATGAGGCGAATCAGTCAACCCGCGAAAAGAAAGAAGCTCTTAGCCTATACAGAGCCTACAAGGCTTTTGAGAAAGGTGAGATGGAAGAATGGGGCGGAAGACTCGCGAGCCTACCTTACCATTGGACGTCACACGATCAAACTCCAGCTAAGGAGATGACACCGGAAGTTTTCGAGAGCATAAACTTTGCTCAAAATGTTATTCAGAGACTACAGATTGCATCCCCGGAGAGGACAAGAGAAATGCAACCATATAGTACTTCGACTACGAAACCATTGAGTACGACACTCAATTTTCCTATTAGTATACCAGTCCGACAGGATACGACGTACGAAATACTCATCGTGGATCATCCAGAAATTATTTCGAACTTGGAGTTTCTTCCTGCAGTTGTTTTTAGCGATATAAGTAAGATATATGATTTACGTAGACATATTACTCAAAAGGTCGTGTATAACGTTCTACCTCATATTCAAGACTTTAGAGAATTGGATAGAGCTGGTGCTGATATAGCTCCGAGTAATTTGAAAGGATATTTAACCAAAACGATTCGTTTATGGATTGGAACTGGAACCTTCGAGTCGGATACAGATATTGCCGCGGATTGGCGAGGTAAGGTTATTCGTTTCGAAGATGATAAGGACATAGAGAAGATTTGGCAACCTTCGGAAGAATTGTTGGACGAATGGAATAGAACGTTTAGATCGTTTCAGGAAAATGGTTACATGTTTTACGATAACGAGGGCGGCAGTCATCAACAGAGTTTGACTTCTAAGACTATACAAATTAGAGCGGCGGACGGAGTCTTGCACGTTTTCAGTAGACAGAGGAGCGACAAACGAATGCCGATACCTCCAGCAAATACAAAGCGACACCATCTCATCACTGACATAGTAAAGAAGATGGACCAAGCTTGTAATATCGATGCTAGAATGCTACCGAAGATGGTAAGAAATATGATTTTAGATAAAACTGTTGTAAAGATTGGATCAGGAGTAAGAGAGGACTTAATTAGCGACTTCGCCGACATGACGGACAGCGATGACCGACTACCGACACCGTACGTCGACACTCGACCTCTTATCTTGTGGTCTATAGAACAAGGGTATTTTCGTGAGTATAATACTCAGAAGACCGGAACTGGATACATTTCCTACCTGTTATTCAATTGGGATTATAAGGAAAGTAAGAGAGCCAAGTATATTGAGACTTATGGAGAAGGTGATACTCCAGATATGAGTGAGTTTGAATCACAGCTCAAATGGAGAGGATGCGTGTATTGGGCTATTACGTCACCTCCAAGAGCGGTCCTACAATATTATTTAGCAATAGAGTCATCAGTGAATGTTTGCTTAATCGCCGACATTGTGTCTCAGACTCTTAAAAGACATCCACTTTGTCTCGGAGATGATCATACGTTCTACAAGGAAGGGAGAATTCATACCGACGTGTTTAGACGATTTCTTGAATGCCTTTACTCGAGCAGGATTTAGTATATTTCGAGACGTGTATCTTCGCTGTGCGGGATCTCTTATCGAAAGACCGTCTATGTTTACATTGTTACCCTATGAAGGAGAACGTATCGTGGAGATTACGGATGAATCACGGCAGACGCGCGCGCCTATCGGTCACCTTGGTGATGATTTCGAAGTAACGACTACGATCACTGACGATCCTTTAGAGGAACTTCTTGAGATAGAAAGGAACCTCCCGAAGAAATCTCAGACGGAGATTCGACAACTTGAAGCAACAGATGCTGTAGTTTGTATACAACCTTCAGAAACCTACCAACCCATAGATCCAGATGATTATGATTATAGTGTGGGAGGAAGCGCTCGACCAATTGGAGATCTTATATACGAACGAGTGTGGTACCCTGCCAATACGATGTGTGGTAAATGTGGTGTCGCTGGACATCATTCGACCAAGTGCAGTGGAAAGCACATTACTACGACTCAACTAATCTGTGGATGGTGTGGAGATCAAGGGTCTCATACCTTTTATACTTGCTGGAGATTTATGGCTCAATGTACTTATTGCAATATAAAAGGGCATCGAGCATCTGAATGCCAACTAAGAGACATACCTTATGAACACGAATCTGTAAAACTCGTGAGAAACCTATTCGATGAGTGGGAAGATTTAGCCGACGAACATGTATCGGCACAAAGAAGACGATTTCCGATGAGAGCGCATCTTGGATTTTGGGCGGTAAATCCCCAAACGATGATGTCGGAAGGATACATCTCCGCTATGCCCCAATATGACGAACTTATCGAGGTAGTCGATATTTTGCCTCACGACAGTGGATTCCGAGTGGTGCGTGAGTATCTATTACAGATTCACCCGGACAACAAGAACACGTGGAATTTTCAGAAAGTCGTAAATCGTATCACGTATGGTGAATTTGATCGTTTCCGAACTGAAAAGCGGAATAAGGGAGCTTGGTTAACCGTCGCATGGGCATACTGAGCCGCGTTTTACCACAAACGTATACGAGCGAGCGTGTTCGAGGAAGAGGAGATCCTAGAGGTGACAAATATACCAGCCACTCCGGTTGAGCCGTCTGCACGTCACCCTTGGGAGGACGGACAGGGTAGGATCATAAGGGTCCAGAAAGTGAGCCAACAATTAAAGAAGTCTATTAATATAGAAGAACGCAAGGGAGTTGAGCCGACCATTCGAATTACTCGGGATACGGTATCGCTTCCTAGAGAACCAACAGGAGGATCGGGACATACACCAGCTGATCAAAAGGGGGCGCAAGCTACTCTTGGGTCTGCGTCGTCCGCTTCCCGCGCGTTCCCAGACGTTTTACCAACTGTAGTGACAACTGATCGGTCACGAGGAATCGGTCGAGGTTTTGGGATACCAAATAGACGAATTTGTGAGGAAACGGTCGCACCGTCTCCCAACGTACAAGCGAAACCAGTAACTCGCCCCACGAGTCCCATATCGCGGGCAAAGTCACCTGTGCGCAGTTTTCGAGGACGCGGCAGGGCTCGATCTACTAAGCGATAAAAGGGAGGGCAAGGGTGGACGGAAGATTCGTGAGCCTTTCTTGTGAATTTGTGATTTATTTGATTAGTAAGTTTTGTATTCTGGAAGAACTCATATTTAGTAAGATTTATATTTAGTAAGAATTTATATTTTGCAAGATTTATATTTTATATTTGTGATTATTCCGAACTTATGCAATTTATATTGTTCCGAATACTATGCAATTTATATCTTATAAGCAGTATTTGTATTTACAGTGAAATAGAAAGTAAGAGTAGATGGAAGACTCGTGGGCCTTTCTTATAGTTTCATTTGTAAAGTGTTATATTTGTATTTAGAAAGTTTTATAGTTAGAAAGTTTTGTACTTAGAAAGACTCATATTTGTAATTATTCCGAACTTATGCAATCTACATTTAGGCACGAAAGTATTTGTAATTATTTGAATTTATGCAATATTTGAGATGCAATAGTAGATGGAAGACTCGCGAGCCTTTCTTATGATTTTCATTTATTTGTATTTGTAATTATTTGAATTTTGCAATATTGAGATGCAATAGATTTATATTGGTGAATTTAATTTAGATTTATATTGTACTTACTTAGTAAAGCCTTAAATACGTAAAGTTTGAATTTGTAATTATTTTGTATCGAATCATTATGTAGAAAGGAAGTATTGTTTGAAATTTAATTTGTAAATATGTAAGTACGCCCTAAGTATTCTATAATTTGATTGATTATTGGTGAAAACCGTATATTTTATGCACGATAATATCCTGTTTTCATGGAGCGGTATAGAATTATATTCTCTAAATGCCGTGGATTTTCAAAATTTTTATTTTATTCGAATTAACTTTGTTAAAAGATTACATTAAGTCCTCATTTGTATTTGCTATATCTATTTGTACGATGATTAGTCAAGTGGTTCAGTAGCTCAGTCGGTAGAGCGTTGGAAATTATATGTAGTGTGTATTGAGTTCGAATCCTAGTAGGTGCGAATTATTTTTTGTGCAGAATTTCAACTCATTTAAATTGACCGCTACAAATTAATTGCATTTGCTCGAAGTAAGATTAACCAATGAGACTGTAGTTATTAGATTGTAACCAATGTCGTACAAGTTATATATTTGCTGGACCAATAGCTATCTTTAAAAACCTGTTAGAACTCATAGAACAATCGAGAATTTTCTCGATTGATTGCGGCACAAATTTGGTATAAAAGGTGCGATTTCGTTCATTAGTACACCACCACACACTTTATATCTAAAACCTTCTATATCTCAATCATTCGTGCTTTAGATTATCTTTATTAGTTATCTATTAGTTTCTTGTTACGTTTATGTATATCTTCTGTAATAAAGTCAGAATTATCGCTAATCTGCCCTTTTTCTATCTGTTTTACTATACTTCACCACGGTGAACTCAACTGAGGGACAGGATGGCTGGCTAAACATCGGGCCACAGCAATGAACGGGAACATCTAAGGAATGTAGACAGGAGACAACCCGCAATATCACTCTTAGTTATTCGCCCATCGCCTGAAAGGTTAGACAGCGTTCGATGCCTTGCTACCTAAGTATAAGACCAAAGATCGAAGGTAGAGGTAGTGACACGCTGTACGCCTAAAATTACATCTAGGGACTGTACTGTTTTAATTCAGGAAAAAACCGCAGTAGACCTTCATATTCCTACGGGGAGAGGAGAGAGCTCAGGCAGAGATACTAGTACGCAGATAGGACGTAGGCACACCGGTACAAAGCATACACATTGGTAGGGTGCAGCAAACTGTACGCCTAACTCTTGCTAAGTACAGGTGCGTCTGTGACTATTTGTAGTACAACGGTGTCCATTGCATTAGAACTTGTAGGCCAGGAGGGTTACTGTGTTTCACCTGAATTAGGATTGTACCGTTCAGGCGGTAGGGCAGTTTATGGCTAGGCGCAAATAAATTGAGGCTAATTAGGGATACTAACATCTACCATGTCCCCGCCGACATCCTGATAGGAAGTTACCAAGCCCACCTAGGTAACCAAAATTCTAGATAGGACGCCAGGCTAGCTATTAGTAATTGTACGCCTACTGTAGTAAACTAACACATTTCTTCTTAGTATTAGGGACCTGGTAAATAAAATTGCCGAATTCTGGGCGTAGTATTAACCTTATGCCTGAATTTGAGTCCTGGAAATACATGAAAGGGGAAGGAGCCTTATCATTCGTGAGTATTGGACCTACAAGTTATAAAATTAGAATATTTGCAAAATGCACACCGTACCCAGTAATTATATATATGAAGGAGCAAAACTGATCTTGACGGTTCAGAATTAACACACGCGGGTTAGAAATTATTTACACCTCAAAATATATAAAATTAACTTTTGTCCGTACTGCGCTTTGCCCGCTAGTTAGACATCTCCAGATCTCTGCACCTAGCTAGCGTCCTTTTCGCCCAACCATATAAATCACACTGCGGCAAAGTATACGAGCCCCTTAGTCCGTCAGTGAGTCAGCCTGATTTTAGGATTCGCTGCGCGGGATTTTGTTTTATCGAAGTTTGTCCGTTCGTAGACTGTTTTCTGCCTCACCGGTTATAAGAGACCGATACTGCAATATATTCGCTTACTTGGAGTTTACTGTTTTGGTGAGAAGGTCGGATTTATGATTTGATTCACAAACTTTATAGTATGATATTGCAGGATTTGTGTATTTGTTACTGTCTCTTCATATAAGCCTAATGCTTATATATAGCCGTTGGCAGGTTTTTTGACTTTCAGAAGCGATCAGACAAACGTCCATGCCGTTCCTGGATTCCATAATACTGTGTTAAACAACTGTCAGCTCGGTAGGCCTACTGCAGTACAGTGTACAGTACTACAGAATGACGTAATTTCCTGAGTTACGGCTATCAGTTGATATTATTTTGATTATTTCGAATTTAAGGAATCCTATTTAGATAATCGGAAATTTTTTGAAGCCCTTGACTGTTGGTAGACTATCTGGAACTGCTTTCTGACTGTTGGTGAGTTTTTCAGACTGTTGGTAGGTCTTTTTGACTGTTGTCCTCAATACAATAGTATTGTCCTTAATTAGACCTATCCAACATTAGACATGTAAAAAAGAAGAATGCTTTCAGATGTGGTACTAATCTGATATCAGCTGTATATTTTACGGACTTTTGTAAGGCAAGCTTCATCTTCATGTTAAGCTATGTCCTAGAAAAATGTGTAGATACCTGTTATTTCTGGAATATTGGGCCGCGTTGCTCCCCGTGATGCTCCCGTGTTGCTCTGTGTGTCCCCCAAGCTTGACACTAGAACAAATCACCTCCGCTTTGCAGGACGTTGCTTTCGCCGTGAGGACCAGTCAGTGCATAATCTTGTACTTTGGCAGCCTCATGGAGTGAATAAGCATGGTGGACAGCCCATGACTTTCTTGAGATGCATCTTAAAGGACACTGGCCTTGAAGATGCGGATGATCTAGCAAATGTCATGGGTGATAGGGAGTTGTGGCGGCGCAATTTTGTCAACAAGCCGGCAGAGCATTCTTAAAAATGCAGCTGCAATGCAGCATGCCGATCCTAGTAGTAGTTGCAAGCGTTGGTAGGATCACATACCAGTATTGCGGTATTATTCCATATTGAAAAAGTCCCCTCAGGCGTGCGTCACTGTGTTGAAGTTACATATGTGCCAGCCCGCCAGACCAGATAGAATTAACATTATCCCTTCCCAGGTCTGTGTACAACGAAAACATTATTGTGCAGATGGAGACATACTCCAGCCACACCTGTTTCATAACCTTAATTCATTACTCAATAATCAGCCTTTCTTTAAATATAAATAACCTTTCTTTAGCAGTGTCTCTAAATATTGCGCTGTTACTTGGAAAAGGGAGCCTAATTGACCACAGTAGGGGGGCGCCCTCTTCCCCTCTAATGCTATGTATGTACGTACATATAACTATACAGTTGGGAATGCATTCGTTTCACCTGAGCTGACCATCCACTAGAGTTCAATATACCAGTCCTCTCCCATGAAATTGAGTATTGTAGGGTGTCCGTCAACCTTGTCAAATAGTTCTTCAGCAAGGTCTTGATCTATAAATGTTCCAGAACTTCCTGTTCTGGAACGGTAAGTAAGTGTAAGGCGTTCACTATATTACTGCTAAGTGCTACTGGTCTTATTGGAATGTAGTCTGACTTACAAAACGGGGAATTCTCTAACTGAATTCTCTAAATTTTCGATTTTGAGTTTGAGATCTTTGATGTTGTGTCACAATTTGATCTCTCAGGTGACAAAGGTAGCTCATATGTGATGGCTTTAAGGTGGGCATACGGTTAACACTTGCTTTGAGAAAAACAACTATATTTTAATTGTATGGTTTTTACAAAAGAATTATGATCTTGTACCACAAAGGTTTTCTTGTACGAGGGATTCTGGAGTTGGAGGCTACTCTCATGTTCCACCCCGACCAACAAAGCCATTGGTGAATCTGAAGCAAGTCACTAGACTAGCCTCAGTAAACACCCTAACACTCGGGTCCCCAATGCGACAAGGTGAGCTGACTGCCTTGGCAGATAAGCTTTCTCTTAGCCCAGTGGGTGTTCAAGAGCACAGAATGCAGACTGGACAGACTGATGAGGTTCTGATTAAGGACATGGGGGGGTGGGCGGTTGGCGATCAGGCTCGCTTCAGCAGATGATAGTGGCAATGGTGGAATTGGTCTATTGATGAATCCAACTGCACATGCATCATTGGACAAAATAGACCAAATCTGTAACCACATCATCCGTTGTCACTTCTCATGTTCTGGAAGACTGGCTAAGAAGTTTCCTAAGGTGGTTCTGATTGTGTGCTACTCTCCAACTAGTGTTGCCCCTGTAGGTGGACAATTTCTACCACAATCTACAAGCAGCTACTGATGGAGTGGATTAGCATGCATTATTAACATTCCTGGGAGACTTTAATGCAAGTCTGCATCAATCACCTATATCGCCCTGGGTCTATAGCAATAGTGTTAACCGAAATTCTGTCCATCTTCAGGATTTTATCTCTGGAAATGGATTGTTTTCGGCTGGAACGCAGTTCAAGAAGCGAACTGCAAAGCTATGGACTCATAGTGGACCCAGTGGTCACAAGTACCAGATAGACCATATTCTGTTTCGTAGGAAATACAGGAGCTCTATACTAGACTGTAATGCATTTACATTTCGACCCTTCTCCAGTGATCACCGCCTTATTGTGGCCAAGGTAAGACTTAGTCTGCATGCTAGCAGAACAACGAAATCTGCCTTGCCGCGGCATGACTGGTCCTCTCTGTTGCAACAACCAAGTGTGAGATTCAGCTTCACACTACAGCTGAGCAACAGGTATGAGGTTCTTGCCTCTGAGGCGGCAGATCACTGTGAGGGCTATACTGCCTTCACAGAGGCAGTTAAGTTAGCAGCTGCAGAAACAGTTCCTGTTTATCCTCGAAACAGGAAACGGGCCCCCTGGACTGACAACAAAATTCAGAAGTGCCGAAATGACCTTTATAAGCGCAGAAAGAGTCCCGACTCGAACAGACTACAGCGGCCAAGAATGCAGTTAAGGCTTCATGTAGGTCCCTGAATGAATAGGCAGTACTTTGTTAATCTACAGGAGCGAATAAACCAACAGGTTGATGCCATCAATGTTGCTGACGACAGCAGGCAATCATCCCAGGCATGGAGATCGATCAACTTGCTTACTGGTCGAAAAAGCCAACCAACCACCAAGGTTAAGGCTGAATCACCAGCCGAACGCCTCAATGGTTGGAAGGCCCACTTCGAAAAGCTCCTCAATAATGACAGGGTATTGCTTTGGCATTGCTTTGTTATTTTGCTTTTATTTCATCTATTACCTTAATGTGGAAAAAATAAAGAGATATTCATATTCATTGAGACGGTAATGTAAGCCTCGTCTTTTATTTACTTTTGTTTGTATATTGTTTATATATTGTTTATTTATTATGTGTATCAGGTTACTGCACTGGTCCGTCCTTCTCGAGATATGACTGTATCCGTTTGACTGTCGGTCTGTCCGTCATTATGTCTGTCCGTCAATAGAAAGCATACTTATCTGTCTAAAAAATTTCCTATATGGGTTTTTGGGGTCCGGATTTCATTTCTGATGTCATTATTCAAAATCGTCGTTTCTGTATGTATGCCTGTCAGTCTGTCCGTCATAATATAACCGACAGACTAAAAGCCAAACAGACAATTTGAAAGTCCTGAAAATGTTAAAACTAACACTCGAAATGAATTCTGCGACCAGAAAACCATGTCATTAAAAAAGGCAATACCCTGTCAGGGTTGACAGGGTCAGACATTGACAGACATTGACAGGGTACTGCTGTATCATTGGATGTGTTGTACTGTATTAAATAAACCCACCAACCTTCACATTGATTAGAACAGAAACCCCAATGCCCTGAACTGGATATGAAATTCCCACCGCTTTCTACTTGAGTTGCACACCATGGCTGGGTTTTAGGTTCAATAGCGCAGTTGGTGTACTCATTTCCATTGTCGGTGAATGGGAAGACGCAGTTCCAGTTGGGTCGTGGTCCTCCCAGTGTTCTGCAATCCCGTACTGCAATCAGTATAAGAAGGTGAACAGTCTCTGGTCATATAGATGGGTGATATTGGAGTTAACTCACAGCACTCAATGTAACACTGTAACTGTATTGGGATGGATGGAGGGACAGAGTCGTTCAATGTTTATGTAAGCCTACTCGCGATTAGTTCAATGTTCTCCCGCTAAAGGGCTTAATCTAAACATGAAATGTTCATTTATACCTACCACTTTTTTTTAATATATACACTCCGAGTGGAGTAAATTTAATATTTTAATGAAATATATAATGTCTACATACTGTAAATTAAAACAATGTCAACTAAAATTTGGTGTAAACACCAAAACATAAAAAAGTGAATCTGTTTATAAAAAACAGTGAATTAAACTTAAACTGATTTGGCTCCAAGCTGGAGACTGGGACGGACATTTTTTGCAATGCAGTAAGTACATGGTATCTATTTATAGATACATCATTGCAGTATTTGGAACTACAGTCCTTTGTGATTGGGTGGAATGGCGTTGAATTATCACAGACTTTACAAGGAAAACCATGTGCCGTGAGTCTTGTTACCAAATGTCGGTTCCGTTGCAGTGGATTCCGCCAAACACTGCAGAGGTACAGTCCATGTGCAAAATGAGTAAATCTGTAGTATAGTTTGGTTATAATACGTAGTTTATTGTTTTAATCTTAAACATTATTTTAATCTCAACAAATGACAAATATATAATATAATGTTAAACGTGACACCACCACCAGATAACTCATAATATAATACAGTAATTACTGTTTGACCTGATGGTCCATATGAAACGAATCATTAAGAAGAGTTGGCAATATCCCAGTGATAGTGGGTTATTGCGGTTATTATGTAACTAATACATTATACAAGTACATTATATGTTATATGAGTTAGTTGATACTATACCAATCTGATAGGTGAAAAATAAGTAAGAGGTGAAAAATAAGTAAGCATGGTGTTGTATGTAATGTACATGATACTGTACATAGAACAATCATGATGCAATAATCTTAATTCTTCATTTTCTTTGAAAGTAGTTTTGCCATTATTTGTTGCCAATTAATTTATTAATGGGTAACAACCACCCTAGTTTGTGGGGCGAGCCACGAAGTGAGCCTTAGTATATGGGTGCGATTAACGAGTTGTCTGTCGTCGTCGTCGACGTAAATTTTTGATCGCCAATAACTCGGTTATTCATTGATGAAATTAAACGAAACTTATGTAGTATGTATACGTATACGTAGGTACGTATGTAGTCCGGCAAAAGTTTAGAAAGAATCTCAAGTTTGGTCAAAAACGAACGAACGCAACGAGTTTACAGTGGACATGAGAATCTATCTGCCATAAATCAGCAGTTATAATGGTCGTTAGTCTCCGTTTAGGAAAATTATTTTAAGACAAAACACGAAGAGCGCAACGAGGCTAATGAAGGACAAGAGTATTGTCAACAGTATCACAAACTGATAGCATCGCCTTCACTCATATATATTTTAGGAAAGACAGTTTTCGTATATCTAATAGAGATTACTATAATATACTTTCTAATATAGGCTCTCGTGCTGCGAACGTGTATTACTTTGCTTTAGTGCTTCTTTCTATGTATGATGAATGTTACGTTAGACATGTGGGGCGATCGATAACGATAGCCATGTAAGTCCAGTTGAGCTTTAACCCTATTAGTACCGGGCTATAAAATGTTGTACAAATACCGGAGGGGGGGTCATATTGACCCCCCCTCTAAAATCTACAAATATTTACGAAAACGTCTGATTTTTTGTTTGTACGTAGGTATCACTTGTCTGGATCCGACCGAAAAAAAAAATTTCGAAAGAATGTACTTGGGTGGTTATATTGCAGCACCAAATTTACAAGTAGTGCACAATTTTCACAAAATTTGAAAGTTACATTTTCGGCTTAATTATTTTTCAATACAGGTTTTCTGGGGCGCAAAATACATTGGAAAATATTTAAAAATAATATGATTACTATAAATGGCTGTTTAGTCCTCTCTGCGTAGGAAAAAAATGAAAAAAACAAGTAACCAGCACTTTTCAGTTAGAACACAAAATTTTTAATTCACTTATACGATGCTATAAATTCACATTTTCAGGTTTTCGAGGGCCCTGATTCTAATGGAATACATTTCTTATATGCCAGATCATTGCTACTTGTATTTTTCGGCGTAATTTGGCAGATTTTGGTGCTAGCACCAAATTTCGTACCCATTACCAAAAAAGTACAAGTTTGCGATGTCCAGTGCTGTTTTTATTGATTCCATCGGATTCAGGACCCTCATAAACCCGTATAACGCAAAAAACAAGATAATACTATCTTCTGATCAATTTGTTTATTTTCCAAAATTTGGTGCTGGCACAACAATTTTCACCCACCGGCAAAAAAAATACAAGTTTGAGAACTCTTATGAAATTTTTGCTGATTCCATTGAATTCAGAACCAGCAGAAACCCGTATAACGCAAGAAACAAGGTGACACAATCAATTGATTTATTTGATGGTTTTCAAAATTTGGTGCTAGCACCACATTTTGCACCCACATCCGAAAAATACAAGTTTGAGATGTCTAGTTCGATAATTATATATTCAATTGAATTCAGAACAGCCATAAACCTCTAAAACGCAAGAAATAAATTGTCACAAGCAATTTTATCTATTGAATTAATTTTCAAAATTTCGTGCTAGCACCAAAATTTGCACACAGCACCGAAAAATACAAGTTTGATACGCTTGGTGCAACTCTTATATATTTAATCGAAACCAGAACCCCAAAAAACCCCAATTGCGTAAATAACAAGTTTCAAACAATCAATTTACAAAATTGACATATTTCAAAATTTGGTGCTGGCACCACAATTTGGCACCCACCGAAAAAAACAAGTTTGAAATTTCTAAATCAATTTATATGAATTACATCCAATTGTTAACACCAAAATACCGCTGTAAATCAAAAATTGAGATGTTACAATTCATATTTAATGAAATGTAATATTCAAAAAACGTCTCAAAAAAAGTGCCAAAAGTAGGGTTAAAAAATGGTGCTATAACACGAAAACTACCCTATATTTTTGAAAAAGGTTTTCACTACGAGGAAGACAATAGATTTTTAGGAAAAGTCAAAAAATTTCAGATTCCCAACTGCGTTTGTTTCAGAATTATAATAAAAAAAACACGAGGGGGTCATATTGACCCCCCCCCACCACCCCCCCCCCCCCCCCCCCCGTGTTTAATAGGGTCTTTAAGGCCTATATATAACTGAGAGTTTTCGAGGAGAATGCAGGACAGATTTTATACTACACCATCTTCCTTAATGCAACAACCATTTTAGCAATTCAGTAATTCGTCGATGCCATTAAAATTTAAATTTCAAGTGTTTGAAGTTTGTATACCAAACTCTCTTATTTATGGTGTAGAATCTCGGTTAAGTAATGATGTACAAGGGATACAAAAACAGTACACGTTCGTGGGGACTTCGCGCAGCACGTAGTCGGCAAGCCTTGGCATACGGTTCATATAGAGCAAATGGGGCATGTCTAGTTTGGACCCCATTTCCCATGCTATAAATGTATTCATTCGATATACAATCATATGTTAATCCGCTAGGTGGTGTCAAATTGTTATTCTGCAATTTCGTACTTACCAGTGCAGCACTGTACAGCAGTACCGTACCGGTAGGCCTATGTCATTACTTCTGAGTCTCTAGCGGATCCCCAATTAAATGTCTTAACTTTTCAATTTCGTAAAAGATAGACTTCATGATTCTCTACAGGCCACCAAAATTTCAGCTCAGGAAAATGAGGCCTTCCCGAGAAATTTAACATTTTCTAAAAACCACATAATCTGTCGTAGCTGACGTCAGACTGCATGATTTTTCACCAAACTTTACAAACTTTCTAAACTTTCTCTCTACTACTTACCTACTAAGTTTGGTTCAATTCCGAACCAGCTATGCCGAGATATTCGCGTTCAAACATTTACCAGACAGACAGACAGACAGACAGACAGACAGACAGACAGACAGACAGACAGACGGACATGCCCCATTTGCCCTATATGAACCGTATGCCAAGGCTCGCCGACTACGTGTCTCGCCCCACAATATGTATCGAGTAAAAATACTTCTTAGAGTAAGAATACAAAGGCCCCCAATGCCATCTACATGTTATAACTTGGTCTTCCGAAGTTGTAGACACGAATTAATTGTTAAATTCCTTTCAAGGTTCCTAAATAAATATAAATAAACACAGCGCCAGACCTCTTCCCCTTCCACCAAGCATATGACATTTTACGGCTCAATATAAGATATATGCCTGATTATGCTACAAAGTTTAAGTTTTGACATGCATGTAGGCCTACTGTACCACATGCTGCTTCGCTGTGAGGAAGTTGATTGAACCGTAGTTTCCAGTTTTCCAGTTGTTAATAGGCGAAATGTCTAAGAGTAAAAACCTTCTTTATTCCTTAATGCTGAAACTTTTCTACTGCGTAAAAGTGATTAGCCGATATCTGCCTAAATTGTACTTACAGTATAATTTTTTGAGTTAACACTTAGTAATCCGAACTTACTTGGCTGCTTCTTTGCTTCACCACAGACTATCATGAGTGCACTAATATTTGCAACAGGTAACTCTGAGGCGTAAAATCCTGGATTACATTTCGTGTTGGTACCAGTGTAGTCGACACCACTGTAATTAATACATCTCATGATTAATTAAAGTAACGCCACATATGCGATGTAGGCCTATTCAGTATACTGTATTGCTGTTACAATATTGCTGTTAGTTATACTGCAACAGCAGCTTATCAATCAATTTGGGTTCATTGTGTCAAGTACAATGCACACATCTCCAACCAGACACTATATAACATTGGAGGTGTCTCATTGATTCCCCCAAGCTTGACACTAGAACAAAATCGCATCCGCTTTGCAGGACATTGCTTTCGCCGTGAGGACCAGCCAGTGCATAATCTTGTACTTTGGCAGCCTCATGGAGTGAATAAGCATGGTGGACAGCCCGTGACTTTCTTGAGACGCATCTTAAAGGACACTGGCCTTGAAGATGCGGATGATCTAGCAAATGTCACGGGTGATAGGGAGTTGTGGCGGCGCAATTTTGTCGACAAGCCGACACAGCATTCTTAAAAATGCAGCTGCAATGCAGCATGCCGATACTACTACTATCAATCAATCAGCAGGTTGACGGTATCAACAATGCCAATATATGCACACTGTATGCATGCAATAAGAATATGAAACTAATGTATATTTTATACTCAGAGCCTCAGCAACTGGGCCACTGTCTCTCTCGATTAATTTACAGTACCTTCTAATTCGGCATCCTTTTATACAAGCATTTATTAGATTTTATTTCATCAATTAATATTAATATTTATTTTATTTTATAATCAATCCATGGCTTTATTAAATTTAAAAAAATGTATATATTTTTTTTATTAATTATAGTTCTACAGTAGATATTTGATGACAGAATATTTTAAGTCTAATAGGAAATACCTGTATAATTGCCAAGGAAAGATTCCTGTAATTATCATGGAACTGGCGATGTTGTCAAATCCATTGTTTCCCAAGTCAGGGACGTTGCACCTGCTGTCTGCGTCAGCGTCTACTTTGTATACCGGAGCGTTACATGATATGAAGGAGTTTCCTAATAATCACAAGAATACTCGCATATGTAAAAAATAGGGGAGTCATCTCAGCCTAAGGGGAGAGTGTTCTCAGTCTAGGCTGAGATAACTGGTGAGTGTTCCCAGCCCAGGCTGAGACGACTGAGGAGTGTTTTCAGCCTAGGCTGAGATGACTGGGGAGTTAATTTCAATATCTCAATGTCAATATCTCAGCCTTTCAGCTCGCTGTGCACCGGGTCACATTTAGGTTGTGTGATCATCTCCAACTCTTTCAGCCCGCTGTGCACCGGTACACATTTAGGTTGTGTGATCATCTCCAACTCTTTCAGCCCGCAGTGCACCGGGTCACATTTAGGTTGTGTGATCATCTCCAACTCTTTCAGCCCGCTCTAACTCAAATCTGTCCAAATTGTAAAGAACACTTTGTGTTACTTAGAATTATATTTACCATTGAAATCTGTTTGATCGAATAAAATCAACCCTGATTTAGGTATGACTCTGAGGGAACTGATCTTGTCGGCAGTGGCTGGAAGTTGGGAACTATTATAACTTCCGAAGGTAACAATATCTTTGGCCCCGTCGAAATCACCGTCGTACAGAATCCAACTAGAAAATATAAGTAGAAAAATTAAAAAATGAATATGAAACCTTGAAATAAATATATATAATATAAAATATAATATAAAAATAATATATCTCTATAAAAGATAAGGAGAGGTTGATAGTCTGGTTGCTTTTAAAGAGGAGCAATTGTCTTGCTTCTGATTGTGTAAGTAATACGTACAGAAGACATTCCAGGCCTACAGTAGTTAAACTCTCAGTGCGTGTAAATTTTACTGATTTTTGAAATGTTTCATTTAATATCTTCCTAACTAATAATAATTTATACTAACGTTCCACAGATGACATTTATTGATGATACAACATTGTCGAAAGAATCAAGGTCTAGGTTTGCTGTGTCGGTTTCGGCATATTTGTCCACTTTTGTTCCTGTTTGCCCATCTTCATCGTACAATTCAATGTGCGAATCACATCCCTCAACCTCTTGACCTCTACCCAGAATTGGTGTCAGGGTAAATATTGCAAAAATAAGTAGAATCATGATTTTCTACTCAACTCAACTACTTTTTAGTACCGTAAGTCACACCACACAAGTTATCTACAATTTAATACAACGCAAATTATGTTCATACAATTGTTTAATGTGGGTAGTGTATAATACTGCATGGTTGCTTACATCATATACAGAATAATGTTAACAACAATTATTGATCTTTATAAAATTCTTGAGGACATTCTTACAACATACGAGTATGAGGAGCTATGTACTAGAGTTTAGTACCTCACAGTTGGTGACAGTATCATCCACATCGATTATGTAGGTGGTGACATGGGTGGGTGTACAAAGTATACGTTGCGTTGGTATGGTGGTGTGTATGAATGCCTGTAGTGAACATACAGTAGAATGTAATGTTGTAAAATGTAAATGTATAGTTCATATAAGATAACTCCTTCTCTGTCCACTGTAGCAACAAAGCTCATATACCTACCATATGCCACTTCAATAACTTTCTAAACTTTTGTCGGACAAGAACATACGTACCAAGTTTGGTTTAATTTCATCAAGAAATTACCGAGTTATTAGCGATCAAATATTAGACGACAACAGACGACCTCGTTAATGGCACCCCTACGCTAAGGCTTCACTCACTTATTGGCTCGCCGCACAGAGCATAATCATATAATAATTGTACTACATCGGTTCACTATGCTTTTTTATTATTAATATAAGTGTATCAATTTTTGGTTTTGTTATTAAATAAAAGAGATACTTTTGTATTTTTTTTTGCAAAACAAAAACCTCACCACACACCCCTCCACATGCTGATACAGGTAATAATGCAATAACCCCTTTAGCTAATCAAAGATTCCACCTGATATTATATTATCCTTGCACTGACTGCTAGGACTTTAAGGTTAATTGACAACTCCCACACATAGAATACATACATAAGAAATTTTATGCAATATAAATAATAAACACCAAGTAAATTAATGTATGTACAAAGCTGTTTGGTTGGGCAGATCAGATCTGGCCCCTAACTTTTGGCGGTAAATTCAAATCTGTTGTATCATTGAATATAGGAATAGACTGAACTGCTAAGATTGATATAATTGAATCAGAATGCATTTCCTATCTCTTTCGGAGAGACAGGGGGGAGGGGAACTGTACGCAAATCACGCCTTGGCGAATTAATACCCCGCATCAATGTTAAATTCTCAATTTAGGGAAAGGAGCAGGTTACAGTGGAACGTTATTTTAACGAAAACAATAAACTAAACACAAAAGAACAGGTTACAGTGGAACGTTATTTTAACGAAAACAATAAACTAAACACAAAAGAACAGGTTATAGTTTTATTTTTGAAAGTAATCATCTGTTATTTGCGTCCAATTTACTCTGGAGAGGGATGAATTTTTATTGCGTCCTGTTTCACTCCTATCTGGTTTCGGCCTGAATATTTCTCTTTTTTACTTTCTTTCATGGGACCAATTTTGTTTATTTCGGAGGGGGGGGGGGGGGGGGGCACAGACTCTAACGCCGGCTCTGTCCATATCCGATCTGTCCATGTCCTAAGAACATATTAACAGCTCCAATTTAAACAAATAAATACAATTCCCAGCACTTTAAATTTATAGTTTAGGACTCGTCAAGCTAAAATAAAGTTGTTAATTTAATCAATACTTCGATTTTAACTAAGATAGTTCAATGAAATTCGCCTGAATATTTATCAAACGTAGCCGACCTGCGCAGAACATGTTTAATGGAGTAGGCATTATCTCCCTGCTTAGTGAGAGAGTTGGCTTGTTGCAATTTTTCGGGAACCTCAGTTAATTTTATTCAACTCTCCTTTGCATATCATTTCCCGCAGGGTAGAGCTATGTCGATACGCAATCTTTTATCAGCTACTGACGTCAGTGAATGTGTTTCCTAATAAAGAGAACAACTCTCGGTGAAAACGTTTATGGGTACCGATTTTGCTTGGATTAGTTCCTTGATGAACTCGCCATATAAATAGGCTGACTCTACTGCTTCCACCATTTCAACTGTTTCGGCACCTAGTGAACTTTTCCCTACCCTTTGGATTCGTCTGCTATGCCAAGCTATGAGTGAAGCTTTCTTTACCTTTATCACCGAAAAGAAACAATAGAGCCACCTCGTGAACCGCCGTCTAGCAAGTTTCCTAAACTAGCGTCGCTAAAACATTGACTCCCTGTTGATTCTAGATGACCAATGTTGTGCATGTGAATATTGAGAATTTCCGACTTTATTTTTCTAACAGCCTTTGCTGCCCTGAGTTCCAATGTTTGCCTTGTTTGCAGAACAAGCTTTTTGACAGGATTCAAAGGAAGTGTCGACTCGACACTGTGTGGTCGCCACAATGAGAGAGCGGTAGATCTTGTTTTTCTCGGCATTCAGTTTCTTTATCATCGGCCCAGTTTCTGTGAACACTTATTTCGGGAATTTGTGGAATGAATTTGTCTACATTTATTGTTACGCAGACATTATCTTGACGTAGATCTATCCCTAAATATTTAAACGGAGACTCCTTTTCATGGCCCACGATAAATGTTTCTTTGATTTTCTCGATTATCTTATTCTGAAAGATCGTGTCTCCAGCCCATAAAAAATCATCTACATGGATTACAATCAGGCCACATAATTGTGTATTCCATTGGAGGAAAAATACTGCTGGGTCGAAACGAGACTTTTGCAGACCAATTGTTCAAACTCCTAACTACGTACTCGAAGATACCACATTCTCCCTGACTGATGTTTAGATCTTCACTTTCCATATATGTGGCGTTAACTGGTCATCTGGAAGATTTTGGGTTATTCATAAAAGTGAATAGACTATTTATTGTATGTAAATTCAATTAGACTTAATTAAGCAACATAAAAAAGCTAATTTTTCCTAAATTTATGTTCAAATGATGTAACTGAGTGGGATAATTAATTTCGCGACTGTGTTTGAGGCTTAAATAAATCTTTTGGTGTGTGTGTCGGCCTGTGTGCCTCATCCCGCTTGTCTTTGACTGTGTTTGAGTGTGTGCCTAGTTTAGTAACATCCTTTAATCTCGAATTATTATTGTTCGAACCATGCTCTGCCATCATGTTAATTGAGTGTAAAGGAATATCATGTTTGTTTCAAATTCAGTATTTGTTATTAAGGGTAGAGGATAGGTTGCAAAATCCCATACATTTCCCTTTCAAAATCGATGTAACTTTTCCTCAAAATCTGCCTTACGGATTTCTCTCAAATTTTAACACAACCATTCTACCACTCTTGTACATAAGAGGAATTAACAGTTTTCAAATTTTATTTCAAAATTTAAAAAATATCGCACATTTTTTAATAAAACACTTTAATTTTTCAAAAAAAAACCGCCGATTTTTCAGAAAAGCAGCTATAACTATTTTCATAATCATTGGATGAAAAAGATTTTAGTTGCACATTTGTAGGATATGACATATATCATCTCTGGAAAATTATTAAAATTCATAAAGCCAATCTTGAGAAAAAGGAACATGAAGTTTCGAAATTTCAAAAAATTCAAATTTGAGAAAAACCGACTATTTTATGAGTGAAACCCTTTTCATACCCCATATTGCGAGAATGAAATTTATGAAAATAAAATGAAACTGAAATTCGTAAATTTAAAAAAAATTTGTTGAATTGAAAATGAATTAATTTAAATTTGTAGAGAATAATCATCGACTTATTCGAGGTGTTATTTAACTAATTAAATTTATTTATAACTAATATAGTTATCATTAATTAGGTAATAAATTTCGCTATTTAAGAAAACTGTAGGTCGTGTGGGAAAATGATGAAATTTAAAGTTGTAGGGAATCGTCGACTTAGTCGAGTGTGATTTCCGGATCCAATTCGCTGCACTACCTAGCGGAAAATAGGGAAAGTGGCTTTTTACCAATTATAGTTGGCTAGGTGACATTAGCAATATAATGTCACATATTAACCAACGAACGCAATATACATTGCCAGCCACAAGAGATGAGAGGCTATAGGCCATCTCAGGGGGACGAAGGGAGCTAGCACGTGGGTATGGGGGAACAGGGATTGCCAAAGGAAGGATAGATTAGCCAGTGGTGGGGCAGCACACCATCTGATTGGGATGCATCCATTGGCCAGGCCACGTAGCTCCTCTATAATAATGTGTATAACCGTTGCATTTATTACCTGTTGTTCATTGGGTTTGTGTAGAGCTGTGGAAGCAAAATGGTTTAAACCGTAGTCGTCGTCATTCAGTAAGTGCTGTTATTACAGTACATTCTGATTGTGCTATTATTATATTCTGACATTACGAACAACTGCCACTAAAACTCAGTTATTCTATCGGCCTCTGGCCTTTCAGATACCACAAGCCTTTCAGCAGCCAGCAGACGCAGCGATTTGTATTATCCAAAAGCAAACACATCGGTCGGGATTCCCTCGCCAACTCGGGGATCCCGTCACATCGAGTGGTTATATAACTTTTTTAATTAATTTATAATTAATTAGGTAAAAAATTTCGCAATTTAATAATTTATTTTATATTTGCTGTTATATAATTCCTGTACACAAGCCAAATTGATGAAAATAATGAAGAATTAATGTAGCAATTAACTCCAGTTAGTTTAGAAAAATAATTTCGAATTACTGTAGTTATTTGTGTAAATAGTTAGTGCCCACCAGGAACATAGTCTTTTTCATCATCATCAGAGTCATTCTCCTTTTCGCGTTTTATACTTCGTTTAGGCCGTGCAGCCTTTGTTATGTCTTTGAATCTATTCTCCACTCGACGAATTCGTATATTGTCCAGTTTATTCAACGCATTCAGGCATTGGTGAACAACTGTTTTAGAACATTCAAGACCTGAATTCCCTTGATTGAAACAAATAACTGAGTCATAAGCTCCACTCGCTAGCATGGTGCAGCCAACAAAAACACGTTTTGGACACCGTTTATACACCATGTTATTGAATGATTCATTTAAATTCTGGGTCTTACCATGGATACAACGTTCTACAGTAGTAGAGAAGATTCTGTGAGGGCGCGGTAAATTGGTTTTATAACTGTCATGATGGCCGAGGGTAAACTGTTGCTAGTGTTGCTATGGTTATATGGGATCCCTTTATTGCACTTACACCAGGTATCTGAAATTTTAGGGCATAACCCATGTAGGGGAGAAAGATTTGTTGATAGCTTGTGGAAAAATGTTGCCCATACCGCCTTCCTCATAGAAGCGACGGAATCTGAATTGGAACAAATAGCTACTCCATATTATCCCTGCAGTTTGTCTATAACTTAATCTGTACTGTAAGTCGATTCCAACCTCCAATCTTTTTCAGATTAGACAACTTTTTCCGGTGTTGTCGCGTTTCGGCAACTGATAGTCGCGTTTCGGCAACATGGTAACAAGGTTGCGTTTCGGCAACTGAGTGATGCATTTCGGCAACTCATAGTTTCATTTCGGCAAGTTGCCGAAACGCAACTTCAGTTAGCCGAAATGCAACTACGAGTTGTCGAAACACAACTATAGCAGTTGGTGACACGTAATTGTTCAGTTGCCGAAACGTGAATTTGAGTTGCCTAAACGTGACAGTTGCTGAAACGCGACGTAACCCTTTTTCCCACTATGATCATTCTTCAATTTCCGAAGCCTGCTCCCTAATCTCTTTTTGAATCTGTACCACACTCTCGAGTTTTCACAATAGCAACATTGTTTCCATACAGTTTTGACCCCTCAACTGTTTTAAAACTGCTGCTATCACCATCACTGAGATACTGTGTATAATGGACCCTGAGCTCCGATATTGATCTACAAAATATCGCCATCCCAGCCACTTCCATCCCCCCACTAGATCCTGTGTAGTTCTTCAAACACGCATTCTTGTGTTTCTCCAAAGCCTCAAACTTATTTGTTGCATCCTTGATAAGGTTTATCATAGTTCAATGATGGCAGTACTTCGAGAAAGTCTCAACATCCACAACTCGTCCGGTGTCCACAAATATACTGAGCTCCGATATTGATCTACAAAATATCGCCATAGCCCCAGCCACTTCCATCCCCCAAATTTATTTAACCATTTAAACTTCGGGATCCCGTTTCAAAAAAGTCGGAATCGGGATTCGATATTTCGCTGGGATCCCGGTTTATCGGTTTTTTTTAAACATTAGTGCATTGATGAAGCCAGAAGTCTTCCGATTGTTTAAATATAAAATCTGATTTAAATAAAAAAATCTGATTTAAATAAGAAAAAAGTGATTTAAATGGGTGACTACAAAACGAAGACCAAAGACCTTAATAATAAAGACCTGCATAATCTTTGAAACATGTGTTAACTTTCGTTCATTGTTTTGGTTCCCCCAACAAGCCTCTGTAACATGCTCCTTTACTAACCTGTTCCTTTAAATGCAATGTAATCTAACGCTCTTTGGCACCTGTACAAAACAAAGATATAAAGTCGCGTTACGTCCTAAAGGGGATTAGGTCCCATTGCCATATAGCGTTAGGTCCCATTGCCATTTACAGGAGCAGGTTAGTAAAGGAGCAGGTTACAAAGGCGTGTTTGGGGAACCAAAACAATAAACGAAAGTTAATACATGTGTTTCATACAGGTCTTTGTTATTTTGGGTCTTTGCTTTTTAGTCACCCGATTTAAATGAAAAAAATCTGATTTAAATCAAATAAATCTGATTTAAATAAAAAAAATCTGATTTTTTTTATTAAAAAAAATCATGATTTTTATCAACCCTGCCTGCACCCATGACATTTGCTAGATCATCCGCTTCTTCAAGGCCAGTGTCCTTTAAGATGCGTCTCAAGAAAGTCATGGGCTGCCACCATGCTTATTCAGTCCATGAGGCTGCCAAAGTATAAGTTTATGCACTGGCTGGTCCTCACGGTGAAAGCAATGTCCTGCAAAGCAGAGGCGATTTTGTTCTAGTGTCAAGCTTGGGGGAACCAAAGAGACACCTCCAATGTTATATAGTGTCTGGTTGGAGATGTGTGCATTGTACTTGACACAATGTACCCGGCGTAGCATTCTTGTGAATGTGCCATCCAGAGATTTGGTGTCCGCAGCAGTTAGAGCCCAACATGGACTCTCATAGAGAGGTACTGGAACTACTGCTGCTCTAAATAATCGGACCTTAAGTTTCCGATTAATTCTCGGTGACTTCCAAATCCTGCAAAGCATATTCAAGGCTGCCCAATGCTTTCCCTTACGCATTCGAAGGTCCTCATCTGACTTCCGGATCCATGATCCCAGGTAACATAAGTCGTCCACATGCTCAAGCATACCATCCTTTGAGCTTATGCTCATCCGATCAGAGACTTGCTGAGGACTTTCAAAGTTAACTGTCAAAAGTTTGGTCTTTCTGGAGTTAATAAAAAGACCAACACTAGAAGCAGCATGTTCTAATGAGCTGAGGAGCCGTTGGGCTCCCTCTAATGATTCTGAGAGTACTCCTAAGTCATCAGCAAAGTCTAGATCAGTTAGGTACTTGGCAGGATTTCCTCGACTTCTGGAGCCAGTAGGTGGAGTTATCATCACCCCATCATCATTATGATGATCTAAGGACGTGCGTAGAACATAGTCAACCACAATTATGAACAAGAATGGTGCAAGTGTGTCTCCCCGGAGGACGTCCCATTACACTTCAAATGGTTCTCTGTCACCGTCAACAGTAGAGACAAATGTTATCGAACCATCGTATACTGATCTGATTGCTGCAATAATTTCATCAGGAATCCCATATAATGAAAGTATGCTGAACATACGTGAGAGAGAGACTGAATCAAAGGCCTTGAAGAAGTCAACAAAGATAACAGCCAGATGCCTATCTTTCTTTTTTGATAACTCTTAAATTATCCTTCGGGTATCCTATGGGCTCCATGGTCCCACGAATGCCGAATTGGCCGAATGCCAAAATAAGGATCACGAGACGAATTACAGAAATGCTGAAATGTTTGATCCTGTTTAAACACTTAGTTAGTAGGCCTACAACATAGTTAGTACAACATGAATAAACCATGCAGTTAGGTGTATAATAATACTGTTCGGGTTTGCAATTAGCACAACATTAATTTGACCAAGCAGTTAGGTGTATAATAATACTGTTCGGGTTTGCAGTTAGCACAACATTAATTAGACCTTGCAGTTAGGTGTATAGTAATACTGTTCAGGTTTGCAGTTACCACAACATTAATAGACAATGCAGTTAGGGCTATGGTATATGTGTAGTCTTTACCACCCTTGTACTCTAGCGACCTTCTAGAGAATTGGTTAGTTAGGTGTATAGTTGATTTGCATGCGTCTGGAGCAGTTAGCACTTTGGACGAAAAAGAGCTCGTTAGCGTTTCGAGTGGTTTGCCGGTATACGTGTTTGTGCACATTGATATTGGCTTGGAAGGGTAAGAAGTGCTCTACTTCATGGCCACCTATACAAAGAATTGTATCGATTATTTGGGTTCTTATTTCGGGTATTAAATATTTAGCGGGTAAAATTAAGCTCTTGCTGTATAAAAATAGCACAGGTCGATTCACCGTGTCCCATTCTCACAAATATTCGAGTGTTTAATATAAAGATGTATGATTATTTATTGATTAAAAATTAAATAGTGTAAGAATATGTCATATTCTCTCATAGAGCCTCTACTTTCCCTATGGTAGGGAATGGGGAACGATTTTCTCTGTATCATAGCAACGTTGTATAATTATTTAACTCTAGCTAGCTGGGAAGACAGGTAGCAAGCTGGCTGGAGTGTTGAGTGTGTCTCAGTAAATCCAATTGTTGGGGTATAACTATATATTAACATGTATTGATGCCTTTAGCAGGCTTGCTTTTGCCTATGCTATGAAAACAAAAAGGGTATTGAAATTATTAGTATATTGCAAAAAATATTCCAGAAAGGAAAACCAAACAGAATCGCGACTGATCAAGGGTCTGAGTTTCTAAATAAATCTGTAAGAAAATATTTAGATACGTTAGGTATACAGTATTACGTAATGTATTCTGTGAATAAGGCGGCTATTGTCGAGAGATTCAATAGAACATTAAAAACAAAGATGTTCAAAATTTTTACGCAACGAGGAAATAATGTTTGGATTAAAATTTTACCAAAGCTCATTTATGCTTATAATAGGTCATATCATAGGACAATAAAAATGACACCTATTGAAGTTAATAAATTTAATGAAACTGAATTAATGAATAGATTATATGGGAAATATAGACAGATTAATCATAAGAAAATAAAATTTAAAGTTGGAGATACAGTACGATTATCTATCGCTCGTACTGCTTTTGCTAAAGGCTATCGAGAACAATGGACACATGAATTATTTATTATTCATCGTGTCAGGTTGGATAGAGTACCTGCGGTAATGTTCGATATTAAGGACAGCGCTGGAGCTATAATAAATGGCTCATTTTGTTCTCACGAACTCCAAAAGGTCCACCCGAATAGTAATATTTATCTAGCAATTGATAAAAATATTGGCAAACTTAAAGAACGTGTACGCAATGGGAAGAATATTTAATATTTAGTAAAAAAGAAAGAATATTTAGTCCGATTCATCGGATCCAAGAAACAGTCGTGGGTACAGCATATTCAATAAGCTTAGGTTTATACTGTATATTAATTCATTTTGGTCACATATGACCGTAATTAATCAATATTAACTCGAATGATATTACTATATCTATAGTTCATCCGTTTTAAATAAAGCCAATATAATATTGATCCCGCGCATATACTGTAGAAGATGCGACAATGAACGTGGTCACAGATGTCTATAATTTAACATTATACTGTACTGTATGTACAATGGAGTCAAGTAGAGAGAGAGCTTAAATAATAATAATAATAATGGCCACAGATACATATATCACTCTACTTTCAGATAGCTCATTAAACACTTACCCCAATAATAATCCTAGTGAGTTTACTGTTGATTTAGCCGAAGAATTATATATTGGTCCAAACGCTAAAATTGGGCTTGCCGAGCTACAATACCAAGCAACATACAGTAATATTACACTGCAAACTCAAATCTCGCTGTCAATCGGGGTAGATGCAAAAGATGCCAAATTATATAGTTTATTTCCTGGTATGCATAGCTCTATTCAAGTGATTATTGATGATATAAATAAACTGTTTAATTCTGAAGCGAAATATAGAGATTTCGAATTCATTTTTAATACAAATAATTCTAGAATTAAATTTAAATTTCCTAAAAAGTTGAAAAAAATACAATTAAGTCTACGTGGTGATTTAATACAAATTCTAGGCTTAAAACCGTTATTGGATCGGAATCATCCAGGTATTCCGAATTGGGATATATACAGTACCACTACAGTAGATGAATTAAGCAATATAGAACAGCCGATATTAATTTTAAATTATAGCGGACCAAAAATTTCGGAAATTGGCATTTTAGATTTTCCAGCTCCCACGAATATAACACGTAATAAAGACACTATCTTTATATATACAGATATTATTAAGAGCTCATTTGTTGGTGACGCTTTAGCTCCGCTCTTAAGAACCTGCCCTTTAACGCAATTAAATCGAAAATATATTAATCACGATTACGAGAGCATTTGCTATTACCCGTTGTTGAATAAAAAACTAAAAACAATCTTAATTACTTTACGTGACGGACAAGGCGAATTAATTAATTTTAGCGGAGGTCGCACTGTTATAACACTTAAGTTAATACGGGGTGGCAGTGATGGATGAATTCTACGTAAGACTACCAAGTAACTCCTGTCCAATTGATTTTCCCCGCAATAGCGCTAGTAATTATCAGATCAATTTCCATGGCGCCTTACCTATAAACCCAAACGAAAACTGGGTGGTAGGTATAAAAAGTATATTTTACTTAGCTACGTTGCCGTCCATGTATAACAATGTAGAGAATGTTATTTTATTAAAAAAAGGAAAAAAAAATTTTGAGGATACACTTCCATCCGGTTTGTTCTACAGTATCAATGACATTATAGATTATTTTAACACGGGGGCATTGAAAGATAAATTACAAATAGTTGAAAATACTCAGCAAAATAGGTTGCAATTTATTTTAGGGAAAACTGTGCGAGAGTTATTTATAGGTCAACAATTAGCCTATTATTTTGGAATTACTGAAAATAATCTCGGTGCGAATTTAAATCCAAATTTTAAAATTATTTTGAAGACGAAAAATAATATAAAGGGTTATTTAATAAAGGTTATCGGAAATGGAGAAAAAGCTTACCAGATGGTATTTTTATGCCCTCAACCACCCAATTCTATTCCAGAACCTAAGTCGAACATGTACGTGACTACTAATATAATTGAAAATCAATATATTAATGACTTTGGTTTAGCTTTACTTCGTCGTGTTGCGATACCTGATGACGTGAAATATGGTAGCGTAATAAATAAAGAATTTGTCAAGGATACAATTCATTATATCCCTGTAAAAAAATCATATAAGATAACATACATTCATATTGAAATAACAGACAAAGAAGGAAAAGATTTGAATTTTGAATACGGGACAACATCTATTACATTACACTTTAAACGAATAAATTAAAATGGATTCTGATTTATTTCACAGATACAGTAAACCTCAATATGGTGGTGCAGACTCGAATCTTGCTGTTTTTAAAGGTGGTAGAAGTACGAGAGGCTCGACGCAAGTTCCTGTTTTTCGAGGTGGTTCATATATTGACCCTTACGGTCAACAAATTGGCGCATTTGGTCCAAACTTAAAACAACGTCATTTTCAGCGTTATCCTAGAGGTATGAGGACAAATCAACACGGAGAAGGTATATTTACAGACGCTTTATCAACATTGAAAAAATTTGGTAAGCCATTAGCTAAAAAAGTTTTACAAAAAGCTTTACCATTTACCACAAAATTTATGAGACAACACGTAATACCAAAAGGTAAGCGGGTCTTACATCAGCAGGCTAATACGGTTATTAATAAAGCATTAAATAAAATGAAACCGTCAACAAGGTCAGTTGTAGAAAAAGTTTATAGAGATTTAAAGCGACCCGCTAGACCAATGTCTATGAACATATATCATCGACGTAGTAAAAAGAGAAATATAAAAGGCAAACTGAAACACTGCGAAAAAAGTATTTTTTAATAATGTCAATTATTAAGGAATTAGATTTATTTTCTACACAGCCAATACAGACTGAATTTAAAGTAAAGCATTATGAAACAATTTACCCCATATCTAATCTCAGAAGTGAGTCTAGGGAAGTCACGTTCCTTGTACCGAGATCCAATGAATTCTATACGAAACTGCAAGATGCGTTATTAATTACAAAATGTACTGTACGGTGGGATAGACGACTTGAAAATTCCCATATATATATGCTGAATTACCCCGCTGAAACTATGTGGAGTGATATTAAAATAGACCTTAATGAGAAGCAGGTTGAAAATAGCAATAACCATTATTTCTACAAGTCGTACTTATCCAATTTATTATTTACAACTTACGAGGATAAAAATGGGCTACTGGGTGCGGGTGGCTTTCATCAGCCTTTATCTGAGCACGGAAATGAAATTGATCCAAGCGCGCATCCTATTGGCGATGCCTTTAGTAAACAAATGCAATTTGTAAGTGGATTGACGATTGATTTTGATACTGAAAGCAAAATAATACAACCCGGGTATGATTTAAGAATGCATTTTAGAAAAGTATCAAATTCGTTTATTTTTAAAATCACTCCAAACGCAAACGCGGTGACAAATCTTCGGCTAGAATTAGATGAAATAAAGATCCTAATCCCTAGAATGGAGGTTAATCCGGTAATAGAAAGCAGTCACCTAAAAGGTTTAGAGAGTTACGATATTGAATATCAATTCCAAAAAAAGGAGGTTACAACATTTACTATTCCCGCTCAAACCACAAATTACACCCAAACAAACATATTTGATGGTAAAAAACCCAAATTAGTTATTATCGGCTTCATAACAAATAACGCTTATTCGGGAGAATTAATTAGCAATCCCTTGAAATTTGAACATTTTAACCTTAGACGCGCGGAACTGATTGTAGACGGTCTTCCAGTAGGTGGTGTAATATACGAGCCTAATTTTACAGATGGAACATATATTTTTGAGTATACTCAATTAATGAAGAACATTAATACATATATTAATGGTTATGGAGGTAATAATATAGACCATGAAACCTACTTAGGTAATTGCCCCATCCTATCCTGGGACTTAACCGCCGATGGCTATGTTAGAGATCCGCAACCGTCGATATATACTAACGGCCAATTAAAATTAAGATTTGCCGAACCGTTGGTTGAAACCATAAATGTAATCGTTTTTAATATTTATGATCAATCATTAAGTTTAAATAGCAGGAAAGAAATACATATCGATTAAGTATGTTATCTACAGAGGACCTTGATATGTTTCCAGTGGGTGGTCACTATTTGGGAGCGTTTCCAGCTAATAAATTACCTAAATTAGATAATAATAATAAGCGAAGAGATTATGGGTTAATAGTAAATACCGATAAAGAGCATCTGCCCGGGATTCATTGGATCGCAATATATATACGAGATAATGAGGCTGAATTATTTGATTCATTTGGATCAAAATATCCAAACAGATGCATCGAAAAATGGCTTGAGAAAAATTCCGCAAGATGGCGTACTACTCGCAAACAATTTCAAGACCCTAGGCGGACCACATGCGGTCTATACTGTCTTTATTATTTGGTAAATCGAATTCACACAAACTATCCAATGAGTGCGTTTACAAATAATGTGGAAATAAATGAAATAATATTATATAAATGGCTTATTAATTATTATAAAATAAACCAACAAGCGTTGTAATTAATCATTTAGCTTTTGTTTATCAGATAAAATGGATAATATTATTTTTGTTGATTTTCAATATTTTAAGATAGACAATAAAGAGTATCCGGTAGTATTTAAAGAATTTGCTATATTCGATTCTAATTACACCAAAACTAATGTAAAGACGTTTTTAATTAAAGGCCCACCTAATATTAAGTTATCAGCTTTAGATGTAGCTCACGTAAACAATTTACGAGACATGACTTCTCATTTGCCCTGGGACTACGGTGACATTTCGCAAGATGACTTTAAAAAATATATGAAGAGACATTTAAAATATAAAAAAAATATACATGTATTTGGGTTGCTGAAACGGGCAATATTAGTTTCCCAACTTGATGTTCTCGCACCAAATTCGGTGGAGAAATTGGGAATATATAAGCAATATCATGATTATTTAACCCCCTGTCGCTTCCACGATCAATTTACTACAGTAGAAAATAAATGTGCGTTCCACTTAAACATAAAGGATAACTGTCTGCGATACTGCTCAGCAAAACGCATTGGGGGGTATGAGATGCTACACTTTTTCATGAGAAAGCGTTTAACTGCGACTGATGATGATAAACAGAAAGAAATAACTGCAGTGGAAGATGTACTCATACTGTAGGTTTAACTGCGGTGGAAGATGTACTCTTACAGTAGGTTTACTCTAAGCTTGTAATGTGATGGGATAATATATTTGTTTTAATGTCAATAAAAAATAATAAAAACATTAAAATCTTTTTTTATATCGCTGTTTACACTCACAAACACAACACACCTACCGGTAGCCCCCTGTTGTATCAGAGTTTAACTACCAGTAGCTAGCTGACTTTACACATACAGACATATAGAATGGCGGAATGGCGCCCTTCTAGACTGACAGCAACCACAAGGCTTTAGCACAAGGCTTACTAAATAATAAAATTAAATTAACTCAACATGGAGGGTTCGTGAATGCCGCATTAGAGAGGCCCACCTAACAATAGGCCTACTGGTACCGAGGGCCCTGTAGCCCTCTTCCAACCGTATACCAGTACTTGAGGATAGAGCAAGAGCATACCGGTTTCTTTGATTTAAGGATTACACTATTACACTTGAATGCTTCCAATTTTCTGTTTACAACTTTAATTGGTCTAATCTACATTACTGCGGGCGGGCTACTACTGTCGCATAGGTAAGCCTATACAGCTATTGTTAACTTTATGCGGGGCCCTTTTTCACATGTTGACCCAATATGGTTTATGGTTAACCTTTAGTACTCGTGGATAGGTAAGGTGCACTTTCATTCGGTTAGGCATATAGGCCTAATGACTTACTCCTCAACTGAAAGTTGACTAGCTCATTGATACAATAGGTGTGGTTAGGTACCGGTAGCGCTATAGGTCCTATAAAATCCCCTCGCACTCTCTGTTACTAACTTTCTACATTCACTCTATGTTGTATGCTTCTTTACAGTTAACCTTTAGAACTCTTGGTTAGGGGCGCCATCATTCAACCAGTCATATAATGGTTCCACTCGGATACAATAGGTGTGGCTCGCAGTATACCTAACTAAGCCTATATAAAATCCACCCCATTCTCTGTTACTAACATTCACTCTATGTTGACGGGGGGACTATATAAAACATAGTTAATTTATTTATGTATTCGCTTTTTTTAAATTATATATAAAATAGATTCGGTCTACTAAGTTTTATAAGCAACAATAACTGATAACAATAACAACAACAACAACACTAAATTTATTACTGTATTATACTTTTTATAGTCCTATATGTGGGTCCCTCTGTAGAGTTTCCTCCATTACCGGTACCTGTAAATGGTTGTTTATAGGCCTAACTTCTACCGGTCTTTGTGTTGGTATATTGAAGTGAAGCGTATCATCAACATCATTCTCCCAATTTTCACTAGAGGGTGAGCTTCCCGATATTTGCGGTTGTATCTTTATAACAAGCGAGAAATCTTTTGAAATTTCAACCTTTGTAGGCGATAAAGGTAGACCATCTACTTGACCTACTCCATATTCTACCGAAGTAAACCCAATCTCAAATTTGTGGTTTATATATCGCAACTCCATCTCAGCAATATTGGATGCTGAGAGATATGTTTCGTCGCTTGATTGCAATTCGATTTTGATACAACTTTTCAACTCACGGTTATTGAAAAAGGCGAATGTCATCTTCGAGTCGAGGTAAGTTGTCGTCGTCGTCGTAACTAGGTACCGGTAAGAATATCTTTAAATTGAATAGGTAGGCCTACTGATATTTTTTTCTTCTTTTGTTTAACAAAATTATAGTTCACTGTCAGAAAAATTGAGTTTATATATATTTTTGTAGAGGGTCGCAGAGGTGTACATTACAAAATTCTCATAGTTAACAAAATGCACAACATAAACCTTTCCCAGGCGGATTAGCGATATATGCTCTGTTCGTTGTTCTATTCTGAATGTAGGGAGATGCATAGCCGATGTTTTAATGATATGTACCGGTATACAGACTAGTAACAGATAGGAGGGCATCGTCTTTGACTATGAATGCCAGCACATAGCCCTAATCTTTTCTCACTGAGCTTAGCGTTGCCCGCCGCACTCACGCACACTCATAAGTAACAGATGCGCTATTGTAACTCACTCGTGAGCAACAATGCCAAGTTAGCTAGCTAGCTACAGCCCCTGAGTATACTATGCCTACTTGTGTGTTACAAGCAGCAATCGCTCTACCGAAGTTAATTTCCCCTCAAACTAGTTGTTGATTTAAAAAAAAAAATATTCATAATTTTTTTCCAACCAATTTAATATATATATATTTTACAGTAAAAATCTCCACCACCAAACAGCAACAACAACAATAAATTTCACTCACACTAATTATATTTTACAACAAAAACCCTCGCACCAAACAATAATAAATTATTAACCAGTTTGTTGAATATAGGGTAATATATATGAAATTTAAACGGGGAACACATTAATGTACATTTACCGGTGTAGAAGCAGCAAACAACAACATTATTATTTATTCTGACTTTACAGTTATTGAATATTTCAGGTTCATATATAACTTGAAGTTGCACATTATCAAAGACAACATAAAACCCGGTATTGTTTATCAATAACCTATAGACTACAGACTTAATACTAAAAATATAAGTACATAAATTAACAGATTTTAAAATCAAATTAATACTAGTTTTATCAAATATATGCTTTTTTACTTTTTGGAAATTATACTTACTGCCTAATAATGTAATACGACCATTTTTAAATATTAATAATGTAGCACCAAATATCTTATATATAAACTGATTTGGTTTGAATATGTGTTTACCAGATAATTGATTTTTTAATTCTTTAAAATTAATCGCTAACACTTGCTGGCAACTTATATTTTTATTTACAATTTGATAATTCATCATCAACACTGTCGTCTTTTGGTTCTTCATAAATTGGTATATTTGATATTTGTATAGGTTTTTTGAGGTTTGTTTTATAGTGCCCCCAAGGAAGCGAATGATTTTTATTAACCCAATAAAGTTTATCGTCAAAGCTACTGAGTGCAAATTTATTTCTCTTTAAGGTATAAATACGATGTAATTTAGATTGAAATCTGTGTATGTTTTTTTTTATTTCTTCATTTGAGTTATATGCTTTTAAATATTCTTCATATATTCGTTTCCACAACAGCTCTTGTAATACCTTTTGCTCTACGAATATTTTTGTTATTCCATTCCAAAATTGAATATAATTTTGGTCTTAAAAATACTGCTTGTTTAATTTCACGTGAGGCTAGCTCGTCTTTACAGTAATAGAGTTGGGATTTATTTTTATCACTGTAATGAGGGTGATCCTTAGGGTAATTGGAAGTATCTAAAATATTATTTTTAATTAATGCTTTTAAAAAATTATTCTGTGATGTATTATAATAACAACCTATTAAAGAGTCAGTGTCTGATGCAGCAATTTCAATACGACAGTTTAATTCTTTCTCAATAGGTAGCAATTTATTGTAAAACAGCTCATACATATCCAATTTAGCCAAGTCCAACACAGCGCTACCAATAAATATAGGCTTATCGAGAGTTACAGAGTCTTTCACTAATAAATGTCCCGATAATGTATTATTGTATATTATAAATTGTTCATGATTAATACGATTTACCAATTGATCGCATTTATCGTTGCTATTTGCGATACGAAAGTCACATCGATCTCTTATCTTTTCTATTGATTTGCCAAACAGTGAATTATTGAGCAATTTCGCGACAGCAGTTTCAATGTAACTTTTTGCTAGGCGCCTTTGATTAATATTAAAATCTATGTAGGGTTTAAATACAAATTCTTGTTGAAAAGAATATAATTTATGTAGTTTAGTAACAATTAATCCATGTTTTATATAAAATTTTAACAGTTTCAAATGTAAATGATAAAACTCTTTATCAAATTGCGTCAGCAAGAGTTTTGGTGTAGACATCCTATATTTACGGGAGGTACCTCTTTGTATCGATAAATTATTAAATTGTTCCCTCATATAAGGTGAAAGCATTGATTCATTTATACTTAAATGCTCTGGGGCTAACGGTAATTGTAATGTTTGATCGTGAATAGCTTTAGGATAATTTAAATCACATATTAAAAAATATCCAGTAGATCCATCAATGTCTAAATCTACCAAGTACTCGATTAGTTTTTCTGGAATTGCATTCTCTAAATGTTTAATACTTACTTCTTTGAATTGCGAGGTGGGTAGTTTTTTACTTAAATTCCCTGAATATAAAGAGTTGAAATCAATATTAAATATATGGCATTCTTCCTTAGTAGAATCATATGTACTTGTTCCTGGTATATTTGATTCTATATAATGCTTTCGACAAAATGAAACACCACCCCTAATTGATTTTTCAAAATCTCTATATGTCTGATAATCCTTTATTAATTCTATTTTACATTTATTATATTTTAGTGCGCAATCATAGGTAAATGACGCGATACTACAGTAAAAAACCACTTCTAAATCGTAATTTTGTTTACAAACATTCCTAAAATTCTCAAATATATCAGCAAGCAAACAAACATCGAGTTTTAAATAGGCTAAAAGATAATCTTTGAGATTCACACAGTCGAATTCAACCCATGATAATTCCGCAAACCTATAATCTTCAATTGTACATGTTTTTTGACTTAAGTTACTAAAAAAATTATTTATAAATGGTAAACTAGTATCATTAAATTTATTAATATCTGTCAAGTACTCGTATGGAAATACTCCTTTCCGTTTAATTGTTGAGTTATTCAAGTTTGGATAAAAATATTTCATTTCTTGTAGAGTAATAGGTAAAATTGAGCTTATATCATGACTCGCTACATCCTTTGTTGAACACTCAACTAAATTACTTAAAGAAAAGCTTAAAAATTGATATGTGTCCAAGAAACGTAACTCAATTTTTTTAGAAGTGTTTTTAATTGGGATAAATGCATTCAGTGAAATATATCGTTCTGTATTTCTCGGTATAACCTTTATATCCCAATCTGTGTATTTCTTATCTCTAAATCCGGTTTGTAATATACAATGTATATCGTAGTTGTTGGAATTGTGCCCGCAAAGTATATACAGGTATCGTTTCAATGATAAACTTCGGTTACAACTATTATAGGCTGCCGCAATATATTTACCTATAATATGTGAATGATGTCTGTTTTTCCCAACATTATTATTTAAAGTAACATTACAATAGAAACAGAATTTTGCTTGTTCAAAATTTACAAAATCAATATTAGTAAATGACATGGTTTTATGAGTATATATGTCTGACCAACAACATAATTCAGTTAAATCAGTATATAATGAATCTAAGAAATCTTGAATACAATTATTATTATTATTTGTCTTTACAAATGTTTTCAAATGACATTTTGGTGGGTCAATTAATTCAGTATTGGGAACAATTAAATAACTCACAACACACGGTATATGCTCCTGTATAAATTGATTATTAACTGAAGGTTGTAAGATACATTCTATATCAAAGTAGGTGACAAACAATGGGGATAAGGTTCTATCTAAATTTGTAAAACTAATGTGTGTTCTTTTTTTATTAGGTAGTTTCTCGCGTTGACTTCTTCCTTGGTAGCATACAAGACGGTGTCGATGAAGAACTTCCGCTCGAAAAAAATGAGCCAAGCACCTTTCACAAAATTGCCTACCTCGAGTATGAAGAGCTCTCGTATTCAGCAATCGATTCAAGTTAGTTATGCAAACATAATGATTCAGTTTAGGTACATTGTTATTTTTTACTACAAGTAATATATTTAATAACTGTTTATCAGGTGTAATTTTACTAAACGGAGGTTGTCTTAATATAGATAGATACAGGAGTGTGTTTGTTGTCGTTATTCCAACATAGTAAATTAATTATATATTTTGAATTTTGTTTTTCAAAAAGTTTAATCGCTAACTGCCACTCTGTTGGATAATCTTTGTTCCCATTGTCAAAAATGAAATGACTCATATAATTTTTGTACAATGAAGTATGGTTTTTGTTGTTTTTCACTTTGCTACCAAATTTTGCGGATATAATAGCCCATTTGAAACAATCATTATCAGCTGTTTGTATATTTATTGTACATTTTTTAGCTGATAAAGCCTTAGGTAATTCCATATATCCATGCCCCTTATATAGTAACGACCTACACTTAGATTCAGCTAATTTAATTTCAACCCTTAATAAAGATTTAATACGCCACCCCGAACCACGTGTGTTAAAGATGGCTATTTTTTGTAATATATTTCCCAGCACATACTCAAACCATGTGTCAAAACTTTGCGGTGAATCTACAGTATTAATAGCACCACCGGAAGAATTAAAATAAAAGGTTTCCAATTGCTTGCCTTCTGAAAAATGTGATCTGTACATTAATACATTTAAACCTAACCACAGTCTAAGAACATTCATTTCTTTCAATCTATCTAATATTAACTGAAGAATATTACCTCGAATTTGTGCTAATGCTGTTTCTACATCGGGATAATCTCTAGAAGTTGGGAGGTCGTGGACATAAATTTCAAGACGATTATCGTGAGCTTCTTGTTCCCGCGTAAAAATTGTTGCGCATGTACCAAGAGCCACCCTTAAGTTTTTTCTGGATATTATATTTTTATGTTGCGGAAATTTACGCTTTCTTGTGTAGTAACATTTCAAGTGACAGTCGTGTCATATATAATTCTCATATGTATACTCTTTATTACAGGTAGAACAAGTCAATTGATAGGTGCGGAACTCCATTTCTTTACAACCAGTAGTTGATTCATGTCGTTTACAAATTTCGCTGCATGAAGTCACGACATGACACTTAAAACAAGAATAACCTTCAAAATGTGACTGTAGGTGGCGTAAGTAATTATGTCTAGTTACATTCATATGACAGAATGAACAACATATTGTTATTTTATCCATATTGAAGTTTGTTTAGATAAATAATAATAATAATAATAATAATAAAGTATGTCCAAAGATTAAAATAAAATGAAATGATACGATATTGACTATATCTAAACATTTATATGATAGCGAGGGAAATAATTTTAAACCAATCACCAATCGCTTATGACTATTGGAAACCGCAAAGAGTTTAACTTATGATTAGGTTTACATATTAGGATAATAATAAGGTTTCCATGGAGAATTAGTAACAGGCTCTACTAGAACTGGGTTACTGACAACTTTATGTTTCTTTGCAGGTGATGCGTTGGTAAATTTACTCGATGATCTTGGCTTCCGAGGTAATATTTCAGGAAAGACCTGTTGCGGTTGAGAGCAACTCTCTTCAACATCCGGATTAGGTGATGGGATCTCTACGAATGCTTTAGGTTTATCCAAAAGGACAAAACCGTCAACATGGGCTTCAGTAAGAGAAACGCCATCCATCGATTCTTTGAGAAAACTAATATGGGCTTTATCATTCAAGTAATGCAACTCAATAGAATTTCCGCCGGCACCTACTTCAGTAGAATTATCGGTGTTGGTGATAATAATTTTTTTATTATTGGTTTTAATCATTTTGAGCCGGTCTGATAATTGAATGATATTTTTATCAAAAAGATGCTTGTCTGTTTCATCGACTTGGTTGTCCCACTCTCGCAACAAAACGGTTAGTTCCTGTTTTGACAAATTGAAACCCGTATAATAGTTAAAACCAACACTATCAGCGTATCTGAGGCTGATTTTCCATAAGCCAACATAGTTGGTTCCTTTAAAAGCTGTTACAAATCCAATAAACTCTGGATTTGATAATTCAATGTAGAATTGATCGCTAATAATCTCTAGCGGTGGAGAGATTAATTGCAATAATTTCCCTCTGTATTGAATTAGAACTTCAGTAAAAGCTTTGTGAACTTTGCATTTGCCTTGTTTCTGAACGTAAACATCACCCGATGTGGGGTTGATGGAAATATTCAAATTTCCCCGCGCAAAACGAAGAGTTGGATATATCCTACCTGGTATAATTGCTGGTCTGGATTGATGTTGGTTGTTGTTGGTTGTTTCTAGAATGTCTAACAAATAGCGGGTATCTTGATGGGAAAAACAAATTGATTCGTTGTCCTCCTGAGATTCCACAATAAAATACTTGCTGTGTACGACGGTACAAGTATATTTATTGTAAGTAAATTTCCAGCTATTTGTTGCTCCGGTTTTTTGCGTTAAGGCCATAATAATAATAAATACGAAAAATATTACAAGTGATAAATTTTAAACCGTATCGCTGTAATAAATTGACACCATAGTTCTCACTCTAAAATTGTGTTGGTCGGAAGACGAGACCAAAGAAAAATGATGCTGAGTTCGACATTAGGTATCGACCAAAAAACAAAAATTGAGCTACTAATAAACTATTTAACAAAAATCTTGATCTTAATTTGCGATTTGAAATATCCCAAAGATATTCATGATCGTACATTAGAACTACCCTTAGCCCCGTCAGTATCAAGATTTGTTAAATAGTTTAAATAGTAGCTCAGATTTTCGTTTTTAGGTCGATACCCAATGCTGGAATCAGTATCATTTTATGAGGTGTCGTTTTCCGACCAACGAATATACAACGAATAAGATAATGTAGAAATTATTAAGGAAATAACACAATTTCAGAGTGAGAACAAAAAAAATTAGATATGGTATCAATATATTACCATGAAGATTACAAGTGATGAATTTTAAATAAAAACATTCAGTTATATAAGTTTCTGAATACGTGATGTGGCATAGTCAACGTAGAAGAGATGGGATGTGGCATAATGGACGAATAAGAAAAGAGATGGGTTGCAATGTGGATAGGAAATACGTGAAAGAATATGAATCATAGGGTTGTGTGTAATAATAATCAATAATTATAATAAAAACGCACAGTATAATGTTAGTAGTAGTAGTAGCCTTTCAATATGGCAAAGATGCTGCGGGATCGGTTAGCTTGAGTAACTACTATGGAAATGCTCGTATACGTGTAGTTGACACGAGGCGGAATTTCATGCACATGTATCATACTGAGTGGTTGGTTTGTTGGTTTGGCGACGGCTGTCGTGGAGTTGGCAATCGATATAATATAATATATGCGCGATGCGAGTAGTTGGTGGCCACGTCGTCGTTGTCACCATCATATACAGTATACAGCGGTGGTGGTGGTGGTGATGGTGACGTGGTGAAAAGGTGAATAACATTAGGGTTAGTAGTTAGTTAGTCAGTCAGTAAGGCGGGCATCCGCGAGGTTAGGCTACGCTACGCTACGATTGGTTGATGGCAACTGCCGATCGATGGATGGTGGTGACAGATGTGGCGCGCACCGCAATTTAGCACCGGAATTTGGCATTTTTTAATAGCCCTCCGAATGGAATGTGCATAGCCCAGGCTTAGGGAGGACTTTGTTGGGGGCCATGCTTTATCTACTACTAATGGGAAACTACTTTGGAGGAATATGAAATATCAAGGTGGTCAACAAAGTAAAATTGTTTATTGTCCATCAAATGAAACATTTGCCACTTTAGGTTGGCCTTTTACAGTTATCTATATAATGGATTTTATAACTGGAGAAATCATTAATAAAATTATGAATGAGATGACCACATATGACATTACTACAGTACTATTGCTTGCTTTTCAAATAATCACCATCATAATTGGTAAGTTGCATAATAATAATTTGAAAATCGTTAGGACTGTACTTATTGCTGTAAAGAAAATCGTCTGTTTGTTTGATTGTCTGTGTGTATGTGAACGTTATTATTGGAATGGAAGGGATCATGCTCTACTTGGTGAAGGGTCAAGTATACTATAACTATATACTACAAGTGATACTATAACTCTGTCAAACTGTCCTTCTTATGTGCTGAAAGTCTTCTAATAGCCAGCTTGCTGACACTGATGACATCTAGTTCTATAAATAGTCACATATTGTAATGCCTCAAAACACATTGGCTGAGGCATTACATGAGGTCTCCTCCCTACTTATTGCTAGTAGGGTGGAGCCCTACTATTTAATTTTAGAAATTCAAATATAACAAGTCAGGAAAAATATCCTCTCCTAATTAACCCTATTAGTACCGGGCTATAAAATGTAATATAATAATTTATTATTGTTATTTAATAAAATGTTGTACAAATACCGGGGGGGGGGGGGTCATATTGACTATGACATATTGATTGTTTGTACGTAGGTATCACTAGTCTGGATCCGACTGAAAAAAAAATTTTGAGAAAATGTACTGGGGTGGTTGGTTATATTGCAGCACCAAAATTACAAGTAGTGCACAATTTTCACAAAATGTGAAAGTTACCTTTTTCGGCTAATTGTTTTTCAATACAGCATTTCTGGGGCGCAAAATACATTGGAAAATACTTAAAAATGATATGATTACTATAAATGGCTGTTTAGTCCTCTCTGCGTAGGAAAAAAATGAAAAAAAACTAGTAAACAGCACTTTTCAGTTAAAACACAAAATTTTTAATTCATTTATACGATGCTATAAATTCACATTTTCAGATTTTCTAGGGCGCTGATTCTAATGGAAAACATTTCTAATATGCCAGATCATTGCTACTTGTATTTTTAGGCGTAATTTGGCAAATTTTGGTGCTAGCACCAAATTTCGAACCCATCACCAAAAAGTACAAGTTTGCGAAGTCCAGTGCTGTTTTTATTGATTCCATTGGATTCAGTACCCTCATAAACCCGCATAACGCAAGAAACAAGATGATACTATCTACTGATCAATTTGCTTATTTTTCAAAATTTGGTGGTGACACAACAATTTTCACCCACCGGCGAAAAATACCAGTTTGAAAACTCTTATGGAATTTTTACTGATTCCATTGAATTTAGAACCCTGACGAACCCGTATAACGCAAGAAACAAGGTGACACAATCAATTGATATATTTGATGGTTTTCTAAATTTGTGCTAGCACCACATTTTGCACCCACTTCCGAAAAATACAAGTTTGAGATGTCTATTTCGATAATTATATATTCCATTGAATTCAGAACAGCCATAAACCTCTAAAACGCAAGAAATAAATTGTCACAAGCAATTTTATCTATTGAATGAATTTTCAAAATTTCGTGCTAGCACTAAAATTTCCACACAGCACCGAAAAATACAAGTTTGATACGCTTGGTGCAACTCGTATATATTTCATCGAAACCAGAACCCCAAAAAACCCCAATTGCGTAAATAACAAGTTTCAAACAATCAATTTACAAAATTGACATATTTCAAAATTTGGTGCTGGCACCACAATTTGGCACCCGCCGAAAAAAACAAGTTTGAAATTTCTAAATCAATTTATATGAATTCCATCCAATTGCTAACACCAAAAAACCGGTGTAAATCAAAAATAGAGATGTTACAATTCATATATAATGAAATTTTCAAAATTTTCAATGAATTTTTTTTTTTCAATGAATGAAATTTTCAAAAAACGTCTCAAAAAAAGTGCCAAAAGTAGGGTTAAAAAATGGTGCTATAACTCGATTACTACCCAATATTTTTGAATACGGTTTTTATTACTAGGAAGACAATGGTTTTTTAGGAAAAGTCCTAAAGTTTCAGATTCCCAACTGCGTTTGTTTCAGAATTATAATAAAAAAACCACGGGGGGGGGGGGTCATATTGACACCCCCCCCCCCCCCCCCCCAGGTTAAGCATGTATATATTTTAAATATGTACATATTTAAATTATGTATGTATTTTAATTATTTATAAATTTTTATATATATATACATATTTTATTATTTATCTTTTAATGCTTCACTTTGTGAATTAAAGAATCAAAGATCATATTGTTTTTATTATTACTAAAATAGTCGATTTTGGAAATATTTTATGAATGGGAGAATCTTTTAGTCTCGTTAAGCCACTAGACCAAGCTGCTGCTTATTTTATAATTTTTTAAATAAATTTTTTAATATTTTATAAATTATTGTTGCTAATTAGATGTTATGTAATGCTTAGATCCAACTCTTAGAATATGTTATTTTACACATCGTTCATCTTTTTAATTAGTATTATTAGACATTTGGTTGTTATATAAATGCGATATTTTCTAATTTATATGGGACTATAATATAATGAATTGTTATTGTTTGCACATTACATGAGAGTTCTATATCACGAGCGACCGAATGATAAAACGAAATTTATCATTTTTATAGATACAAAGTGTGTAAAAGAAAAAAACGTCTAACTAAGGGAAAACAATTATTGCCACCATTTGTCTGCACACCTGAGAGTCACTTCCCCCGAATTCGCAATAGAACCAGCAATAAATTTCCAAAATTACTGCGGCCTAATTTGAATGCACAGCACAGGTCTGTTGTGTCATTCTCTATAACAACTAACTACAGTACTGTAGTAAGTATCATCTACTTCTATTTCATATCCAATTTAGCTAGCATACAATACAGTAGTAGTCAGCAATATGAATTGTTATGTCCACTCTCGCACAACGTCGTGTATTGAACGCAAGTAGATCTCACAGAGACCCCCCGCAGGGTGTAATTAATACGAAGCGAATTAATGTAATGGAAAGATGCCCTTCGTGACCTTTCGTAACCTCACGTAAATAGCGTGAAAAATAATTGTTTAATAAGGAATAACATTTTCAATGCAGTGAAGCAAGAAATTAAGATCAATAATGGAACGTACAATGAGATAATGGTAAACCATCATATCTTCCTATACATATCAAACAAAATATGCACCAATTCCACAAACACAATAAGTACTGTATACTACTACAAAGACCGACTGTAATACCAAAATATACATAATAAATATTTATTAAATGGTAAATAAATTAGAATTATTGTAATAATGCTTGATTCTAAAAATATTCCAAAGTATTATTAGATTGGTAAACAGGATTTTACATATTCAAGTGTTAATAATGAAAATTAAAAAATAAATATATAATTAATTCAATAATTATATTAATTACAATAATAATAATTAAATAATTAATTCCTAAATTGTAATATTACTCAACGCCGTTAGAATTACAGTATTAACAGCGAGTTGTTATTTAGCACTTTACAACTTTTGAGGACATTAATGCATTGTATTTACCTGTACATTTAGTATTGTATTGGTGTTGTAATGTCCCTTGTTTATGTGGTAACCAATGACGGCGAGCTGTAAAGTTACGGCGTCATTGGTTACCACGTAAACAATAGGTGGCATTCATAATTAATGATGTAATATTATGGTTTTAGTGTGTTATGAGTATATTTTATTATGATTATATGTTAGTATATTATGGTATTATGGTTTCTTAGCAAGAATCTCATCCGTATTTGGATTCTTTGTGAACACCATCTGTCTATCCACGTACAGAAGAACGTTTAATTCACCAGCAATGCGAGTCACAATAGACCTATGCCCCCCACTCCGTGGCGACGCTTTAATTGCGTTAATGAATCTGACATAATAATTATTATACAGTACAGTTTATTTTAAGTTAAATTGGCCATTTAATTAGGTCCCGGCACCAAAATGTAAGGGAAATACCCAAACATGAAACAGTACGACACTGTCAAATATAATAATACGTAAAAGGTCTCATAAACTAATAACAATAATAAATAATATATATAATATATAAATATAATAAATATATATATATATATATAGAGAGAATATCGTTTATTTGAAAAAGATAGAGAGAGCTATCGAAAGCTAATAATAAAAAATAAATTTTTAGTGATAGATCAAATAAGTTGTCACCTTTTGAATTGTTAAAATATTATTATATTTATATATATAATGCAGCTGCAATGCAGCATGTCGATTGTAGTAGTAGTACAGTACTAACAATTTATATAATGGTTTCGTCAAAAAGGCAGAGCTAAATGCTACTAAATATACATTGATGAATTATTTCACTATAAGATAGCATTTGTAGTTTAACTTTAACGTAAAAACTTTCGAAAATCCGACGTATTTTGATTGAGCTACAGTAATGTAATATGCCTATTCATATTTGTACACATAAAACCTTTAGGTACTCTCGTGGCGTAGTGGTCAGATGGTTAAGGCGTTGGTTACATTACATAGGTTACGAGTTCGAATCCCAGTCGGGAAATCTGTATTTTGGGGCCATTTATTTTCGTGTGGTGCTAATTGGTAGGCCAATGAGAAGCGTACAGCGTAGCGAATGATGAGCCAGGCCAATCATAGGGCATAAATTATCTTATTGCTCAAATGTGAGGCAGTGGAAAATTCTGTTAGGATTCCATGTCCCAGATTAGTGTAAGGGCCGGACTGCGTTGAACGATGAGCTGGGCCAATCATAGGGCACGAAGCACTTTAATGCTCAAATGTGAAGCTGTGGAAAATTCTGTTTAGTTTCCATGTGCAATTTCTAGTATAAAAAGGCCGGTTTGCCTTCGGTTATCACCCTTATACTATGTATAACACCACCTTACTCTTGCAAATTCCTAAATTGTTATTAGTTTATTTCGGTTTCTTGTTGAAACTTTATTTGATAAATCCCTTTGTAAAACTGTAAATATACTGCAAATTCCTGACATGTTTTCTTTTGGTCCAACTTTGGGACAGCCAAACATCAGGGAGATGGCAGCCTAGACCGTTAGGCCGTAAGCAACGCAGGGAAGAGATGTCCACAACACGCTAGCGCCCACATTGGATTGACCGCGCACCCCCTTTGCCCTTCGAAATACTCCACTTGCTATGCAGCGCCCGCTTTGTGAGAAGGTAAGACTTTGTTCGACGCCCTTGCCCGCCGTAAGACCTATAGATCAGGGTAAGCGTGACACCGTACTGGACGCCGCAAATTTAGGATCAAATAATTATATCCAGACACCCCCCCCCCCCTTTGTCAGTCCTACGAATCCCTGGGTTAACCTGTACTTCCTACAGGTGCGAACTATTGCCATTCGTCAGTACGCGAGTACATATTAGGTACGGACAACATATGTTCCATAATTTAGTGATTCATAGCACTGACTGTTTGGTACCGGTTCGCTTTGTAGAACGTACATTAGTACCCCCCCCCCCCCCCCCCCTGTCTGGAGTTAGCTATTTGATCAGGCAAGGAGTATTTCTGCTACCGGCACACTGCTTGGCCTAGGGAGGTTTATTAATATCCTACCGCGCCTTGCCACGTACTGATAGGTATTGCTGCTAACTACCGCAGCAACAAAGTTCTAGAATTAAATTAGTATACCAGATCAGCTAACGTACGGTAGCGATTAACCCCTATTCTTATCTTACAACCAGAATCTGGTATTAGTGCCGATCACGGGTGTAGTTACTAACACTGTGGTTGCCCATTGGGTTGTGGATAGGAAGGAGAGAGCTTTGACGTCATTCGTGAGTATAAAGTTCTACAAACGCGACTAGTTTATTTTAGTAGCTAGCGCACGGTATCATTTAGTCAGAAAATCACTAAAACCTAGTAAAAGGAATTACACGAAATTGTTTTATTTGTAACACACCCACACACACACGCCCTAAAACATATTGCCCTTAAAGTTCTACTAGCTATAGCGCACTATACATTACTTTAGGTGGAAATTATCTGTATTTGTAAAATTAGGATCTGATTTAGTTGCGGCGATAAGGAGTATTTCACTTTCGTTATTAAACTGTTGATTTCTATCCAGCAGTTATTGTTACATTTAGGCCTGACCCTTTAGACTGATTTCGTACAGGGGGATCAGTTATTGTTACATTTAGGCACGACCTTTTAGGCTGATTTCGACAGGGATGATCAGCATTGTTACACTAGGTCTGTTAACCACCTAGCTCGTATATAAACCATATAAATCACACCGCGGCAAGTTACTGTATTTAGGACTGTCAGTGATAGTTAGGATTCGCTGCGCGGGGATTGTTTTCCCGTGAGTTTGGTCTGTTACTGTAACTGTACATCTGCCTCACCGGTTAGAGGACAGGTATCCTTCTGTCTAGTACGTAGGCATTCGACCCGCTCACGTACATAGAATAGATACAAGGCTCTGTTCCTCGCCAGTAGTCGTTTGTGTACTGTATCTGTTTGTTTAGATATCCTGGACTGGGATTTGTTGTCAGATACTGTACAAGCCCGTATACATTACTAGAGTCTCATAGTAAGATACATCATTACTAGGATCTGGTAAGCGGTATACTACTGGACCCTTACAGTAGGAAGTATTTATATAAATTAGTATATAGTATTTCCGCCGTAGCGTATAGTATAGTTTAGAATTGTTAGCTATTGAAAGTAGGAGATATTTAAATCTAAGGTTAGTAAATTTAGTAATTTAGAACGTCCCCTGCTTCAGTAGGCTTTTAGGGTAGCTAGTACTTTCGTATTTAATATTTGACTAGCTAACAGTTAGTTTGTAGCACTTTGTTTTACGCCGTGTGTGTGCGGTGTTACTTTTCGGTACTTGAAAAGGTACATAGGGTTTAAAGACCAATTTGTATCGGTACCTAGGAAGATTTTTTGTAAGCGTAGAAGTAAAACTCTCACCTTCGACCTTTTCAGGACTCAAGGACTCATTTCTGGACCGCTTCGAGGATTAGACCGCTTTTCGCAAAGTTTGGGAGACAATAAATTCGTCCGCGCCGCCGAAAAACGGAAAGACCCACGTCCGGTTTGTATTTGGGAATTTGTACGACTGGAAGATCAAAGGAACGTAAGTTTTACGACTCGCGTCGTTCAAACTTAAGAAAGCACAGTAGTACTCAAAATTTGTGGGTTTCACTGTCTATTAGTAGTGTTGTTGGTACTTATTTTCCCGTTAGACGTTGCTGTTTGGCCTATTGTTTATACTTGTTGATCTATATTTTGTTAACGTATACCGTTATCTCACTTATTCGTACAAATTTAGCCGGTAGGCTAGATTACTACTTATTTTATTATATACCTTGTTAGTTTATTTGTACCGGTTAGGGTATATATATGATATATATATATATCAAGGTAAGTTTGACATTTGTACATTTCGACATTTTGACATTTCGACATTCTGACTTGTTGATTTATTTGTACCGGTTAGGTAAGTTTGACACTTCAACATTCAGACACTTGACATTTTATTATCCGTACTTGACGTATATAATAAGACATGAGTGACACACCCCATTCGACGAGATACCCACCTACCGACTATGACTCGTGCGACCCGGACAGATCGACAGTAGACGAACCGAGAAGGAGAACCCGAGATTCCACCGATGTCACACCGCTTGCGTCGCCGGTACCCCGAACGGAAATACCGGAAGCCGCAACGCGTGGCGACGGCAGAATCGAAGATTTCCTTACCGTCCCGCAGACTAGATCACGGGAACCGGACATGGTAAGTTCGACTGGGAGCCAGGAGAACGTTATTAGAAGTATAGGAGGACACATGGCCCAGATTACTCGGAACCTCGGAGAAGGTTTTCGCGTTTTACGCGAGTTAACCGCCCCGATGTCGAGATACGAGTTCTACACCTTACAGGTAAGGATAGAAAGTAGGGTACATGCCTCCGTAGATAAACTTAAAGGTTTGCACGAACTTGCAGAGTTGCGTGGCGACAACTTTACTCAGGTAAAGATAGTAGATAAATTGGTAAGTGCGAGAGAAAGCCTTATCCAGTTTAAGTCGGTAATAAGCTTGGCTCAACAGGAGCAGTTCGACCAACTGCTAGGTGAGTCAGTTTCGGACGCGTTGTTACAACCCGAAGAGGAAGAAGAACTCTACTGCCTGGACGGAAGGTTGGAAACGCTGACCAATTTTCTTCGTAGATGCGGCGTACCGATCGACGAACCGGAAGTCGAACCGCGAGGGACGACGGAAGTTCTCACTACGGAAGGCTCGCGAGCCTACCAACATCCACCACTGGATAGATCGTTCGTTAGCGTACGGAGCGACGTTGGCAACGTTGGCGACGTTAGTAGAACAGCGTCTGGAATTACTCGACAACAACAGGAGGTTGCACGCCGACAACAAGTCGCCGAGGAAGAAGCGCGACACCAGATGGCACAGATTGCCATCGAAGGAGAGAAACAACGTAGAGAGGACGAGGCAAGAATTGCACAACTCAAGGCGCAAGCCGAATTCGAAGCATCAGAAATGCGCAGACTGGAGGAGGACTTAGCGCGAGAAGCGGCAGCCGACGAGTTAGCACGACAGGCGGCAGCTGACGTGTTAGCACGACAGGCGGCAGCTGACGAGTTAGCACGGAAGAAAGCAGCATCCGACGCTCGTGCCAAGTTGGAGGCGCGACAAATAAACGCACGATTAGCTATACAGGAAGCGGAATTAGCGGCACAACAACAGGATGCAGATCGACGCGAAAGGGAGATGCAACTACAGTTCGAATTGAATCGTAGATCGCGCGAGACAGCGAACGCGCAAGCGGACCTCGAACTCGACGCGAGAGATAGATCTATAAGATCGCGAACTGGACACGACTTGTCTGCCCTGGATCGTATGGAAGCTCGATATCGCGGAATACAGAAGCGGATCGAGGAAGGAAGCGTGGGAGCGATAGATCGAGGAGAGGAGTTCGTCGAGGATTACTGCAAACGTTTTCCCCAAGTTATTCCTATGCTCAAACCCACGACTCCGATAAAACCGGTCTTCGTTACGAAACCTAAGGAAATAACGCCTGTGCGTTCGACGCAAGGCAACAGGTTTGTTGTGACGGAATTACCGCAACCTAGGGCGACTTCATCGCCAATTTTAGCAGGTAACGTAACTAGTCCACCTACAGTAAGTCGTAGTCTACTTGTAGGAAGAGAGGAACCTGCGTTTATGACCATTAAACAGGTGAGTAAACCATTACAAGTTAAACCTGTGACGTGCTGTGCAAATCCAGTTATTTACAGACCGACTACGAAACCCGACTATTTCACTCGACCGTTGACACAATGTTCGACGCAACCTACGACTTCGTGGAAGGCTTGCGAGCCTACCGAACTACGGAGGAGGATGGATGTGGGTAGTACCCACGGGATCGGACAACGTATAGCGAGACCTACGACTTCGTGGAAGGCTTGCGAGCCTACCGAACAACGGAGAGCCGTAGATTCCGGACCACAACGGACGAAATCGAGAATAATACGCCGGACACGAACCCGCCAGCCACCTTATCCGGACGACAGCGATTCATCCAGTGACTCGGAGTCGACGGAACGGGAAATATTCCGTACTGGAGCGGCGGAAGATTACAAACGGGAGGAACGATCGACGAACCCCTATATCGACAATCCTCCACGAGAAACACCCCAACAGAAACCCACGTTGAAACCAGCGGAAACGATCAGCGCTAAACAGTTCACCGAGATGACGGACAGAATAGCTCAACTCGAAGAACGACTCGAAGCGCAACCGTCGGATCGATCACGGACCAGCGTGGAGTTGGAACAACCTAGACAACATCGACCACCGAGGAGAGAACAGGAGACTAGACGGACTCCGACACATCGAGAAGAAGATCCCGTTAATAATTCCTACCGACGAACAACGCGCGGAAGGGAGCGACTGGACGACGCCGCCGAACAGGGACGCGGACAGTTGGATTTAGTTAGCGAGATTGCGAAATTCGCGGCTAGACACGGATTACCGGCACAGCAACCGCCGAAGTTCTCTGGCAACGCGAAACACTGGCGCACACTGGTAGACTACGTAGAGTCCCAGATCGCTAAGTGTGCTTTCACCTCGACGGAGAAGTTTAACTACTTGCTCCAAGTTCTGTCTGGTGAGCCGAAACGATTAGCGGAAACCTTTATTGGTGTTCCCGATGCCTTTGAAT